>JAJIBD010025642.1:0-42012 GCA_021461705.1 Cryptotis parvus
GGGAGTCAAACCAAACACCTGGAAACTGAACAGCTCACTCCTGAACAACAAATGGGTCATAGAAGAAGAATCAAACAGGAAATCCAAAGATTTCTGGAAACAAATGAAAATGAAGACACCAATTACAAGAACTTGGGGGACATGGCAAAAGCCATGTTAAGAGGGAAGTTTATAGCTCTGCAAGCATTCATCAGGAAACAAGAAAGGGCCCACATAAATAACCTGACTACACAGCTGAAGACATTAGAAAAATACCAACAAAAGGAGTCCAACCCAGGCAGAAAAAAGGAAATAATAAAACTTAGAGAGGAAATCAATGAGTTGGAAACCAAATAAACAATCAAAAAGATTAATGAAACCAAGAGCTGGTTCTTTTAAAAAATGAACAAGATTGACAAACCATTGGCAAGATTTGTAAGTACAGGGAAAGAGAAAATCCAAATAAACAGAATCAGAAATAAAAAGGGTGACATCACAACAGAAACCACAGAAATCCTAAAAGATCATCAGAGATTACTTTGAGAGCCTGTATGCAGTGAAACATGAGAATCTAGAAGAAATGGATCAATTCATGAAGTCCTATAACCTCCCACGGCTGAAACAAGAAGACCTCCAATACCTGAATAAGCCTATCACCATCGAGGAAATAGAAACAGTAATTAAAAGTCTGCCCAAACACAAAAGCCCAGTTCCGGACGGATTCACTAGAGAACTCAACCAAACCTTTAAGGAGGGACCTACTGCCAGTCCTTTTCAAGCTCTTCCAGGAAATAGAAGAAACAGAAACACTCCCAAACAGCTTCTACGAGGCACATATCACCCTGATACCCAAAGCAGGGAGAGACAACACAAAGAAAGAAAACTACAGACCAATATACCCGATGAACACGGATGCTAAGATCTTCAACAAAATACTAGCAAACAGAATGCAAAGAATCATCAAGAAGATTATACATCATGACCAAGTAGGATTCATCCCGGGAATGCAATGATGGTTCAACATTCGCAAGTCAATCAACATAATATATCATATCAATAAAAGTAAAAATAAAAACCATATGATCCTTTCAATAGAGGCAGAAAAAGCATTTGACAAGATCCAGCACCCATTCATGATTAAAAGCGCTCCAGAAAATGGGAATTGAAGGGACTTTTCTCAAGATAGTTACAGCCATCTACCAAAAGCCCACATCAAGCATCATTCTAAATGGGGAAAAGTTGAAAGCCTTCCCCCTGAGATCAGGGACAAGACAAGGTTGCCCACTCTCACCTCTTTTATTCAATATAGTACTGGAAGTACTTGCCATAGCAATCAGAAAAGAAAAGGACATCAAGGGCATCCAGATAGGCAAGGAAGAAGTCAAGCTATCATTATTTGCAGATGACATGATATTATACCTCGAGAACCCTAAACTCTCTACCAAAAAACTCCTAGAAACAATAGACACATATAGTAGAGTGGCAGGATACAAAATCAACACCCAAAAGTCAGTGGCTTTCCTATATACAAATAACGAAAGAGAAGAAAGGGATATTAAGGAAACTATTCCATTCACAATTGTGCCACAGAAAATCAAATACCTAGGAATCAACTTACCCAAGTATGTAAAGGACCTGTACAAAGAAAACTACAAGACACTACTCCAAGAGATAAAAGAGGCCACAAGGAAATGGAAACACATTCCCTGTTCATGGATGGGGAGAATCAACATTGTCAAAATGGTAATACTCCCTAGAGCTCTGTACAGATTCAATGCAGTCCCTATGAGGATACCGATGACATTCTTCAAAGAAATTGACCAAACGCTCCTGAAATTTGTATGGAACAATAAACCCCCCAAGGATAGCTAAAGCAATCCTCGGGAAAAAAGAAGATGGGAGGCATCACCTTTCCCAACTTCAAACTGTACTACAAGGCAGTAGTAATTAAAACAGCATGGTATTGGAATAAAAACAGACCTGTGGACCTATGGAATAGAATTGAGTATCCTGACACCCAACCTCAAACACATGATCATTTAATCTTTGATAAAGGTGCAATGAGTCTAAAATGGAGTAAGGAAAGCCTCTTCAACAAGTCGTGTTGGGAAAACTTGGGCAGCGACAGGTAAAAAAATGAATTTGGACCTGTGACTAACACCATGCACAAAAATCAGATCAAAATGGATTAAGGATCTCAATATCAGACTTGAATCCATAAAGTACATTGAAGAAAATATAGGAAAAACCCTCCACGACATTGAAGTTAAAGGCATCTTCAAAGGTGAAACATCACTAACAAAGCAACTAGAAGAAAGGATAAACATATGGGACTACATGAAACTAAAAAGCTTCTGCACCTCAAAAGAAACAGTGACTAAGATACAAAAGCAGTCCACAGAATGGGAAAGAATATTCACCCAATACCCATCTGATAAGGGGTTAATATCCAGGATATATCAGGCACTGGTAGAACTTTACAAGAAGAAAACAAACAACCCCATCAAAAAATGGGGAGAAGAAATGAACAGAAACTTCAGCAAGGAAGAAATTCAAATGGCCAAAAAACATATGAAAAAATGCTCATCATCACTAATCATCAGAGAGATGCAAATCAAAACAACAATGAGATACCACTTTACACCACAGAGACTGGCACATATTCAAAAGAGCAAGAATAACAAGTGCTGGCGTGGATGGGGGAAAAGGGGACACTCATCCATTGTTGGTGGGAATGCCGGCTGGTACAGCCTTTCTGGAAAACAATATGGACTTTCCTCCAAAGACTAGAAATTGAACTCCCATTTGACCCAGCCATACCACTCCTGGGAATCTACTCTGGGAAACCAAAAATGTACACAGCGGAAACACCATCCCTACTTTTATGTTCATAGCAGCATTATTCACAATAGCCAGAATCTGGAAGCAACCAGAGTGCCCGAAAATCGATGACTGGATAAAGAAGCTTTGGTACATCTACACAATGGAATACTATGCAGCTATTAGGAAAAATGAAGTTATAAAATTTGCCTATAAATGGATGGAAATGGAGAAGATTATGTTGAGCGAAATTAGCCAGAAGGAGAGAGACAGATACAGAATGATTGCATTTATTTGCATGGCATAAATATATATGTACATATTATGATACCAATATCCAAGGTCAAGTGAAACATATATCAGGAGGTCTTGTCAAAGGTGGAAATTATCACAAACTTGTGGGAGTCAGAGGTTAGGTAAGACAGGAAATGGAACAGGGTGCTAATAATTGTCGAGGGTACTAATGCCAACCTAGAACTGAGCATTAGAGGCAAAAGGATACACATGACAACCTTTTAATGTATGTTCTGTAATCCATAGTCTGGAAGGTAAGGAAAAGAGAAAGAGAGAGAAAGGGAAAGAAATAAAGAACCTGCCATGGAGGTGGGCTGGGGAAGGGGGAGGGAACCGGGGATGTTGGTGGTGGGAGATGGGCACTGGTGGAGGGACGGGTGCTGGAACACTGTATGACCAAAACCCAAACATGAACTTTTTTAATTGTATATCTTTTTATTTGTATATCTCACGGTGGTATACTAAAATACTTAAAAAAAAAAAAAGAAACGGGTGACCAAGATACAAAGACAATCCACAGAGTGGGAAAGGATATTCACCCAATACCCATCTGACAAAGGGTTAATATCCAGGATATATCAGGCACTGGTAGCACTCCACAAGAAAAAAAACAGCCAACCCCCACATCAAAAAATGGGGAGAAGAAATGAACAGAAGCTTCCAAAAAAGAAGAAATTCGAATGGCCAAAAGGCATATGAAAAAGTGTTGTTTATCTTTAATCATCAGGGAGATGCAAATCAAAACAACATTGAGGTACCATCTCACACCACAGAGACTGGCACACATCCAAAACAGCAAGAACAACCGGTGCTGGCGTGGATGTGGGGAAAAAGGGACTCACATCCACTGTTGGTGGGAGTGCCGACTGGTCCAGCCCTTTTGGAAAACAATATGGGCATTCCTCCGAAAGCTAGATATTGAGCTCCCATTTGATCCAGCAATAGCACTCCTGGGAATATACCTGAGAGACCGAAAAACACACGCAGAAACACTATCTGTACTTCTTTATTCATTTCTGCGCTATTCACTATAGCTAGAATCTGGAAACAACCCTAAATGCCCGAGAACAGAGGACTGGCTAAAGAAACTGTGGTTCATCTACACTATGGAATACTATGCGGCTGTCAGAAAAGATGAAATTATGAAATTTACCTGCAAATGGATGGACATGGAGACTATCATGCTGAGTGAAATTAGTCAGAAGGAAAAGGAGAGATATAGAATGACTGCATTCATTAATACGACATAAATAGATACCAGTGTTTTACTAAATATGGGAAATGGTAATAGCAGATTAAAACTCACCATTGAATATACACAAAGAGACTTAAGTGATAAACTCTAAACATCTGCAGGGCTAGCCACAATGTGTAAAATAAGAGGAGATGCAGAGACAGAGAGACAGAGAGAGAAAGAGAGGAAACAGGGCTCCCTGCTATTGAGGCAGCCTCGGGGTGGGCGGGAGGGGGTGGGGTACATTGGTGGTGGAAATGGGGCACTGGTGGAGGGATGGGTGCTGGAATACTGTATTACCAAGAACCAATTATGAACACCTTTGTAATTGTATGTTTCACTGTGGTATAATAAAAAATAGAGGAGAGAGAGAGAGAGAGAGAGAGAGAGAGAGAGAGAGAGAGAGAGAGAGAGAGAGAGAAAGTTCCTGCCATAGAGGCAGGTTGGGGTAGGGGGAGGGAGTCAGGGGACATTGGTGATGGGAAATGTGTACTGGTGGAGCAATGGGTGCTGGAACACTATATGACCCAATCATAAATTTATCTTTGTAAATATATAACTCACAGTTGTATAATAAAATAAAAAATTTTAAAAATCGCATCTTTTAAAAAAATACTTCGTCTTTAGGTTACTGTCCAGGGAGAGGACTATTGCAGAGAAAGCAGACTGGTCTGGCTGGTTTAGGGCTTTAGTGTTCTCGTTTGACCATTAGCCTTAGGCAGTCTCCATTATCTCAGAGTCTCCCATAAGTCTAATCTTTGAGGCAGGATTTGGGACATTACTCACTTCCCTTCCTCAGGAAGAGACCAAGATTTTGCAGAAATCTTTAATGTGGGAGACAGTTAAATGGAGCTAACCAGGGGAAACTGAGTCTCTCTTGTTACAGATTTAGAAAGCAAAACACACAAAAAACCAGTAAGACCATTGCTGGCTGGGATTGTGGTAAACCAAGAGGAGTTATAAGAGTTTATAAAGTCTCCAGCAGCTACAGCTCTGCAGGGGCATGGAAGTCCTGCCCTCACCGAGGCTCCCAGGCTCATGAGCTATTCTCCTACGGAGGAATTTTTCAAGGCATAGGGTATTGGATTACAGTTCTGGGCATTTTAGGTTTACCTTTGGGTTATCCTGTCTCCTCCTGCAGGGAGTGTAAATTAATTGAATTGCACCCATTCCAGTGTGCCTGGGGGCACACTTGATCCTCTGTGTTTAACTTTAACCTCTCCTTTGTGTCCTCCTTGCTCTGTTAGTCACAAGTATCTTCAATCAGACACAATAACTTACAAAGTTAAGCCTTCTGGTGGCTTTGGAGTTTGTATATGTGAGTGAAATATTGTTTTTCTTTTTTCTTTATGTCCTTTGCATTTATGTTATAGCAATGTCATTGTATAGACATAGGAAGACATATTTAATGCTCTGCTAACCTTTATATCTTTTGCATATTTTTGTGTTAATGTAATGTCCTTGTATAGACACAGGAAGACAGTTAATGCTATGGTTTTATAATATAGAAATTAATTGACTCTGGTGTATTTACTTCTGGGCATCAGTCACATTTACCTGACTTAAACCTCAGTAGACCTTATCTTAATTCCTTACACCCCAATAGCCACGGGGCTTGGATGGACCCAGGATAGGACATGAGTTAGGTACCTCAACCAAGGACAGGCTAAGCACCATAAGAAGTGTAATAAGTTCAGAACACGGTCATTAAACAAAATGTGACATAACTCATAAAGAAGTTATGACTGAGTAAAGACCCTCTTGGGGGTTAGGAAAAACTAGCCTGGTCTAAGGATTGTAGTCTAGAATATAAGACGAGATGTCCTCAGGAAAAGCCAAACTTTACCATGACTCCAGAGAGACTAGAGACAACTTTTTTTTATTTTTACTGTGGGTATACAAAATGACTAAAATTCTTATTGAGGAATAAATTTAATATGATTGTTTATGGATTACTGATAAAGAAAATGAAAAAGTGATAAGCCCCTAGATAAATCCCACCCTTAGGTGGATCTCCTAGACAAAACCTAAAGTGCTGTAGCTGTAGCACTTACATAGAATTCTGCCCTTCAGTGAATCTAGTAGATTATCCCCTGAGGGAAGGGTCTTTATTTCAGTTCACTGATTATGTTAAAGTTCAGACACCTACATAATATCCCTACCCACAACCTTTCATGATAGCTGGGTTCACTTGAATTTATTTGCCACCGGTTACTGTTAGGCCCTGGCTTGATACAGACGTTCCAGAAATGGAAATGTAGAAAAAGGAAAGTTTATTAACTCAGCGCTGAGGACCCCTTGAGCCAAAGAGACTCAAAAGACCTTGCTTTGTTTCAGCACTCTGTTTATATACCTTCTCCCACACAATCTTCAGGGTGCATGTTCACATTCTTTGTCTTATCTTAAACAAAGTAGATGTACAAAAGCAGACAAAGCAGTTAGGAGTCCCCCAACTTATCATGACAGGGTAAAAAGCCTATCTTATGTCGACCAACCTTCTGAGGGCTATTAGCCTTTACCTGCCCTTTTCCTTTTGTTTCCTTAGGCCAGGAATGTCTTCTTTCAGGGCCAAGTCTTATTTTTTGTGGGCCATTCTTCACAGTTACCACTGAATCTGTGGTCCTGTTCCTTTTCGCATCAGTCAGGGGGAAGGTCATCAGCCCTGAGTGCATAAGGAGACCTTGCAGAATCCCAACAATAGGGAAATTAAGTTGTTGTACTCAGGAAACAAGAAAGAGGAGAGAGAAGGGAAAAAACAAACACATACAGTGTAGAACATACATTCTCCAGGGAGAGGCAAAAAGCACTGGAAAGTAAAGGGAAACGTTTGTCCAGCAAGGAAAGCAGAGAACTGTGGACAATGGCAAGCAAGAGTGAGTGCTGTTTGCTTTGGCCAAGCAGGTTTTACAAGCTTTTCTCTGAAAACAAGGGTCCATCCATCACAACCTGTAATTAGGGAAGGTGTAAATCCTGTTCCTTCCTTCCCTGTTCCTTCCTGGGCACAGCCTTAGGCTTTCAGCAGCACCTGGGTGGGTGGGGTCAGATCACATTTCTGTCCTGACTTCTTGAAATTCATGGTATCTCCAGCCCCTCCCCACCTGCCTCTGTGTTCCTAACACCCCTCCCCCAACACACATACAAATTCACCACCTTTGTCTGCATTTTATGCTACAACTTGATTTGGGAACTTCTTATCATGACTTTAGGAGGACCTTTGGTTTATTTCTTACAGTGACATACTGTATTTAAGAAGAATTATTTTAGAGTAAAAACTGTAAAAGCTGTTGACACGTATTGCCAAACTGACCTTGGAAACTCTGCTCAGCAGGCAGGGTCCTCTCAGCAGTGAGATGCCTCTAGAGTTCAGTCGGATCAGCAAGGCCGACTGACCGCCAGCAAAAGGGTGCAGGCTGGGGTTGGGCTCAAGGCTGAAAACAGAATCTAAGGTATTATGTGAACTCTGTTGCCCAGGGCTGGTGCTGCTTGGTCACTGGGAGCTACTCAGAAAATCACAGGCTTTTCTCTGTCTTGCTGCCTGTGCTGCTTGAGAATCTCTTCAGTGTCCACATAATGGATCTCATTTATACCCAAGAGGTTCTGAATGCAAGCACCATTGCTGCAAAGTGGCCTAGTTCAGGAAAAAGTTAAAGTCCTAACAACGTTACCAAAAAATTAAGTTTGGACCAGAGTGATAGCACAGCAGGGAGGAAGTTTGTCAACCCAAGTTTGATCCCTGGCATCCCATATGGTGCCCTGTGCACCACCAGGAGTAATTTCTGAGTGCAGAGCCAGGAGTAAGTCCTGAGCATCTCTGCGTGTGACCCAAAAAAGCCAAAAAGAAAAAAAAAAGAAAAGAAAAGAAACAAAGTTATGGGACATGCAATATTAAAAGAAAGAAAGATGTACTGGGGGCACAAATTATAAATGAAGAACAATGGTAAAAATTTATTTGGACGATAGTGTTGAGAAATACAAACATGGTTTTCTATAAGGTATTACCACATTCACACATACTGTGCTGCATTTTTCCTTTTCTCTCCCTTGTCTTTCTTCCCACAGGATTAATTCCTGGGCCCTCTGATGAATATTGACTTGTATTTAGAACAAAAAGACAAACAAACTCTGTTACAGAACATACTGGAAATTAGTGGTCTCCCTCAAGTAGTGTAGCATGGTTCTGTCATGAAAGGAAACTAAGAGTAAGTCCCATATGGTCCTCCAAGCACTGCCAGGAGTAAATCCTGAGTGTAGAGCCAGGAATAACCCCCTGAAGATGGCCAGGTATGACCCAAAAAAGCAAAAAAAGATTAAAAAAAAGAATAGACATCAGCAAAGACTGTGCATTTTCTCGAAATGCTTACAAGGGTTCTGATGCAGGTAATCACTGAGCATTATTGATGTGGGCAGCATGGACCACAGTTGAGGGGATCAATAGACATTAATCAACAGGGGAAGAAGGAGAAATATATGTGCCAGGGCAAGTGGTAAAGAGCATAAATATGTTCCTTGGTGAGTCATTAATAATAGAAGTCCACTCATCTTCATGTTGTTTAATAAAGCAATATTTTATAAGTGCTAAAATGAGACATACCCTCCATGTTAGGCAGCAAACATAGAATATATTTTGAATATAAAATTGGTGATTTAATATACACAGCATGGTAATAAATATATAATAATATATAATAAATAAATTCCAGAAAAGTAATAAATTTTCTGGAAAGAAGATAATTATGTCTAACTTGAATTTTCCAGTAATTCTTTTTTTAATATTTTATTGTACCACCGTTAGATATACAATTACAAGATGTTCATGTTTGAATTTTGGTTCTACAGTGTTCCAACACCCATCCCTCCACCCCTGCCCATCTCCCATCACCAATGTCCCCACCTCCCTCCCCCTTCCCCAGCCTGTCTCCATGGAAGGTTTTTTTATCTCCTTTCTCTCTCTCTCTCTCTCTCTCTCTCTCTCTCTCTCTCTCTCTCTCTCTCTCTCTCCTAGTTTCCCTTTCCAACACATTGTAGATTGAAATATATTCTAGAACATGATTAGTTCCACTATTTGATGTACCTGGTCCGGACCATGAAGATGGCAGATACTATGGTGAGCGAGTCTCATCCAGCTGCTTCTGAGTCCCTACAGATATAATGGGCCCATTCCCAAAGCCCATCTTGCCTCCTGGGAGCCTCATGGATGGTCAGCTGAGCTAGAGGTGAGCTGGATGGCAGCTCCCATGTGCTTCTGAGTCTCTGCATCATGGCCGAGAGTCCCGAGGGCAGTTCGTGGGTGGGGCCACCAGGCCTCTGGGATGTGTCAGAGAGGGAAGGTGTACCCCAACTCCATCTCCAGGAACGCCTGGTGACTTCCGCCTCTGAGAGCCATCTACCTGGCCTGGAACTCGTCTGCTCTGAGCTGGTCATGAGATCAGAGTCCCTCTTGCATGGGTTCTGATGAGCTGTGGGCTCTGGACCATGACTATATGGTCCAGCTATTATGGTGAGCAAGTCTCATCTGGCTACTTCAGTGGCCCTACAGAAGTGATGGGCCCATTCCCAAAACCCATGTTGCCTCCTGGAAGTCTCATAGTCAACTGAGCTAGGGGAGAGCTGGATGGCAGCTCTACCCCATGCATCCGAGTCTCTCATCTTTCTCTCTATCTCTATTTCTGTCTCTGTATTTCTCTCTCTCTCTCTCTCCTACACCTTGTGACTTGCCTTATGGTTTAGGATGCAATTATCTATGTGTATATTCAGTAGTGAGCTCTAGTGTGATATTATAGTTCCTCATTCACCATCAACCTCCTCAGTTTGTTATAACTACAATGAACATTATGGTGTACGGAAGTGAAAGATCCTGAGAAGGACCTGGTCCTAGCCTCCATTGTTATCTAAGTCTCTTGCATGGCTGCACACTGTCACAGCTGTGTGTCTGGTCTGCACCTTATCCAGTTGATCTGGTTGCGGAGGCTGCAGAGCCCATAGCCACACCTAGCAGCATGGAAAGGGGAGGAGCCCAAATCCCTGCTCCATTCTGGCCAGCGTTGCTTTCCCCCACATGACTGCTTTACCCTAGGAGCTACGTTGGTCTCGGCTGGGGACTAGCCAATTCCTCAGAGACTCCATGGGCTGCACCACGTGGGCTGGGCAGCACAGCTGTACATCTGGTCTGTCTCTTGTCCAGTTCATCTCTATTGTTACTGTTTTTTGGCATATCAAATACACCACAGGTAGCTTGCCAGGCTCTGCCATGGCTCTGGGTTCATCCCAGGCGGCCCAGTCTTTTGCTATGTCAGACCATCCACCATCCAGGGCCCACAGGGCAGAGCCCTAGGGGTGTAGACAAGTCTATCTCCTGTCTGACACCTGTCAACACAGCCAGGCACCACAGCCATACCTGCAACACCTTGAGGGGCATTGGCCCTAGTAATTCTTTTTTAAATCAAAGCTTTTCATTAGCTGGGTAAATTTGGAGTCAGGAACACACCTCCAGGCAGGTACTTTAGGTTCATAGCCTATGCAGGTACCGAATAACTTTTAAGGTCAAGGTGTTATAGTTATGAGATGAGAAACTAAATGAGAAAAACCTTTAAAGTAAAGTTGATTTTAAGGTTTATTTCTCTTTTGAATATTATAAGTTATGATTACACATATTCAATACCTAATCAAAATGGCAGCCTTCATATAATACTTTTAGTTATACATAATTTATCTGGGAGTGGGGGAAACACATCACAGTACTCAGGGCTTACTCCTGCTTCTGCACTCAGGGATCACTCCTGGTGGTGCTCAGGGGATCACATGGGATGCCAGAGATCAGGTCAGAATATGCAGAAGCAATATCGTGGGACAGTCTTTTGAGTATTTCAAAATGAGCTTTGCACATTTTACTATCAATAACACTTTTCCATGACTCAGTTTAGAAACCCATTAGACATAGCCTTTAACTGATTTTGTATTTGATGAGTATCCTGCCTATCTCCAATAATTATCAGAGCTCTAAAGATAGGATTTTATTTTCACCTTGCATGTACCTTTAAAAGAAGTAAAGGATATAGAATATATAGTAAATGAAGTTATGTGCTCAGTAAAGGTTTAGTGTAGAAACTTCCTCCCTCCTGGAAACAAGGAGTATATGTGAATATATATGGTTATGAAATCATTTTCTTCCAGTGGTAAACATGCTCTTGTTTTGTAAAGATCTGTGCCTGTTACTGGCGCCAGAATTTATGCTCCCATAGCTTTGTCACTTAGGGTCAGAAACAACAAAAGAAAACCATTGTATTCAAAGAATGTGTAAAAACTGTTCAATTCATTTTCTTTTAAAAATTTTTATTATACCATTGTGTGATATACAATTACAAAGATGTTCATAATTTGGTTTCAGTCATACTTGTTCCAGCACCCGTCCCTCCACCAGTGCCCTATTCCCACCACCAATGTCCCAAATTCCCTCCCCCTCCCCCTGTTTGCCCCTATAGCAAGCACTTTTTCTTTTCTCTTCTTTCTCTCTCTCTCTCTCTCTCTCTCTCTCTTCTCTTACACATTGTAACTTGCCTTACAGACATTTAGGGATTGTCATGTAAATCTCTTTGTGTACATTCAATGCTCCGTTTTTGTGTAGCATTTCCATTTCTCACAATTAGTAGAACACTCATATATATTTGTATCCCACAAATGAATGCGATCATTCTATATCTGTCCTTTACCTTCTGACTAATTTCACTCAGCATGATAATCTCCATGCCCATCTATTTGAAGGTAAATTTCATGACTTCGTCTTTTTCTGACACCTGCATAGTATTCCATCATGTACATATGCCACAGGTTCTTTAGCCAGTCGAGCATTCCGATTGTTTCCAGATTCTGACTACTGTGATAGTGCTGCAATGAATGTCAAAATGCAGATAATGTTTCTTCTGTGTATTTTTTGGGTGTCCAGGGCATATTCCCAGGAGTGGTATTGCTGGGTCAAACCCATGTGTTAAGGGGTAGTATCCAAGATATATCAGGCAATGGTAGAACTTTACAAGAAAAAAAACTGCCAATCTATCAAAAAATGGGGGAGAAGAAATGAACAGAACCTTCCAAAAAGAAGACATTTGAATGGCCAAAAGGCATATGAAAAAGTACTCTTCATCATTAATCTTCAGGGAGATGCAAATCAAAACAACTATGAAGTATCATTTCACATCACAGAGACTTGCACATATCCAAAAGAGCAAGAACAACCAGTCCTGGTGTGGATGCTGGAAGAAAGGGACTCTTTGGAAAACAATTGGACATTCCTTCAATTGATTTATGAAGCTGCCTTACAAATAATCACAAACTGGGTAGCTTAAGCAAAACATAAATTTATTCTTGTAATTCTTGGAGTTTGAAGTCTGAAATGAGTTATCAGCAGGTTGTTTATTCTGTGGGTGGTTATAAGAATCTCTGTCTCATCTAGAATTCAGCGCATCACAATTTTGTAAGAAAACTGTTTTCTTTGTGAACACAACTTCACACACAGGAGCGTTAATAACATTCTCCTTTATGTGAATGTGTGTGAGAAAGAGAGACACACAGACAGACAGACAGACAGATAGCTAAACAGACAGATAGCTAAACAGACAGAGTGATAAAGCAGACAGGAAGACAGACGTTTACCCAATTTTTACAATGAATTTTATTTGAAGTGGCAGGCAGTGAGATAGTGTTTGGCTATACTCAGCAGTGCTCAGAGATTATTCCTGGCTCTGTGCTCAGGGAGTGTCCCCTATAAAGCCTGGGGCACTGTACCATGTCAAGGATGAAACCCAGCTGTACTCACAGGAATTTTCAGATGCCTCTTAAATCTTGCCATCATTTTGTTGAGGAACTTGATTTGCTTGCTTATTTTAGGATTTGAAGTACCATGGAACAAATCACATCTTGATTCCTAGCACTTCATGCCATACGTGAATCATCTTAAATTACTTAGATTTTAGTACTACCTGCATCCTTAATTGTGGTAGGAAATTATAAGAAAAATAATTTCCCGGTACTTAACATGAAAAAGCATATCTGTTAGAAAGACATTAATTGTCAAGATGACCTTTTCTCTTGTGGAGAAACTGAAGTCAGTGTGGCCCCAGCAAGTGTTATGTCATGCCACAACAAAGGGAAGGGAGAAAAATTATTTTATTACAAACCATGCACTTTTGGGGATATTTTCCCTGATGTAGTGACCAATGAGCAGAGCTGCTGCTTGTTGACGGCAAATCCTGCTTAGGACAAGGACAAGCAAGGTAAGAAGGTAAAGAAAAACCATCCTTTTGTGAAAGGGACAATTTCCTGCTAACACGTATATGGAAGAGAAGTTACCAAAGCTTCGATAACATGTGTTCATTTCTTATATGACTAACTGGAAGTTTGTTTTGAAAATATAGGGAAAAGGGCAGTTGTTCACATCTTAATGGGGAGATTTTCGAGGGCCAGGGTAATGGAAAGAAATAGAGACTTAGCTTAAGCTCTGAGGTCAATGGTGGCTTGTTTTATTTGTCTATTCTTTCTTAAAACTGCAGGGCTATGGGGTTGGAGCAAAAGCACAGCAGGGAGGATGCTTGCCTTGCATGAGGCCAACCCGAGTTTGATCCTGGGCACCTCTATTGTCCACCGCGCTTATCAGGAGGAATTCCTGAGTGCAGATCCAGGAGCATCCTCTGAATATCACTGGGTATGGTTACAAAACAACCTCCCCTGCAAAAAATATCAAGACCTAGCTCTGTATTTTAGATAGAAATACAACAGGTAGGTGTTGGCTTGCATGCAGCAGATCTGAGATCCATGTCTGGTGCCCCTTATGGTCCCCAGAGCACAGCCAGGAGTATTTGCTTAGTGCAGAATCAGAAGAAACCCCTGAGCATTACAGAGTGCCTCAAATCAAAGGAGAGTAAAAGAATCTGTTCTTTCTTCATGTTATTTTACTTTTCTGCCTATATGTGATACCATGTGGATAATGTATTTTTTAGATAGTTGTGAGTGAAATATATCTGTACAACTATAAAATAATGATCACAATATGTATCAAAATAAAACCAACACAAATAGACATTTAATATCTACATTGATATTATGCACAATGATAACTCTATGATACCCTTAAGAGTTCTATAGGAGGTTCTAAAGGGGGCCAGAGAGATAGTATATTGGGTAGGGCTCCTAATCCAGGCCAAGCCCTGACACTCCATGTGATACCTCAAGCCCTTCCAAAAGTGAGTCCTAAGTTTAGAGGCAGGGGCAAGCCTGAGCACTGTGGGATTTGACCTAAATATGAAGAAGGAGAAGGAGAAGGAGAAGGAGAAGGAGAAGGAGAGAAGGAGAAGGAGAAAGAGAATAAGGAGAAGGAGAAGGAGAAGGAGAAAGAGAATAAGGAGAAGGAGGAGAAGGAGAAGGAGAAGGAGAAGGAGAAGGAGGAGGAGGAGAAGGAGAAGGAGAAGGAGGAGGAGAAGGAGAAGGAGGAGGAGGAGAAGGAGAAGGAGAAGGCGAAGGAGAAGGAGAAGGAGGAGAAGGAGAAGGAGGAGAGAGAAGAAAAAGAGGACCCTAGAACAGTGTCAGATGATCTAGAGATGGTCTGCTGTCAAACCTTATTGCTTAGCCTCTGATTCCAGACCTAGTTAGGTTCAAGTCCTGGATCCGTTAGTTGTCAGCTGTCAGTCTTAGGTAATCTATCTTACCTGTTTATGATCAATTTTTTTTATCTAGTCTTAGGTAATCTATCTTACCTGTTTATGATCAATTTTTTATCTATAAAATGTGGTTTATACTTACACCTTGCTAGTAGGGCTGTTGTGAGAATTAAAATTATTGATATAAGTATGTAACACATATTTAAGTCCATAATGTATTTTGTATTAACTAATAATATCTTTTTGGTCTCTCTTTTATTGTTGACTTTATACAACCTGATTATGTATAATTTAGTTCTTATCTCTCATTGGATCTTAGTATGTCTTTAAACACTAGTTTGGCAAACTTTCTGGTTCTTGTCAAAGGGCTGATGCTTTATTTCCACTAAGAAACCTATTCCTAGTTGCTAATTATATTCCAATAAGTAGAGCTAAAAAAGGTTTTAATGAGTGAGAATAAGAAAAGGAACCAGGGCCTGAGCCATACCACAGTAGGTAAGACAGCTGACACAGGTTTGATTCCCAGCCTCCCATATAACCCAGCATTCCATATGGTTCTCCCAGCCCGCCAGGAGTAATCCCTGAGTGCAGAGCCAGGAGTAACCACTGAGCATCAACAGGTGTGACCCAAAAAATCCCCCTGCCAAAAAAAGGAATCAAAAATTATTGTGTGTATAATAATATACACACAATAATTTAATCCTTAAGGATTAAATTGCAGTTTTTGCTTTTCTCTCCCTGTGGCATTTGGGTTAAGAAATGCCACATCTTGATGTATTGTTACAGTGATGAGAATATTAGAAAACATGAGCAGATCACAAAGCACAGGGAGCCACAGGGGCAACCAGAGGTGGGACGTCTGAAACTGGGCATAGGTCATAAATCACAAAGCTGACCAGGACAGAACAGAAGGACCCAAACCCATCTGTTACCTTGGCAGGAAGGAGAGTGAGGCCACCAAAACAATTAAAATATTAACTAATGTCTACAGGACCTTAAACTGGATGTATTACCAACACTCCCAGCTACAAGAACTTCCTCTAAGGCCCCCCACATGCCTGTGTCCCTGGGTGTATTGTCACTGTGAAACTCATCGAGAAATTCCATTGTCGTGTCCTTCTTCTCTTTGCTTCACTATTGCCTTGGCTACCGGGAAAACTATCAGAAGTGCTCTATACCCCTGCCGGGGCTGCAGTTTCAGGTGATTGATTGCCTAGTTGTGATCAGTCTTGACAGTAAATAATTAAGTCCCCTTGCTTTCTTGCCTGAAGATGTTCTCAATGTGATTGATTATGCAAATTCCATTACAACAATTATACTATACAGATTCTTCTTGAAGTATTTCCCTAAAAAAGTGTGGATTATATCATGATCTTTGCATAAAGAACTGAATTCAAATAAAATGCCAATAATCTCTTCAAGAGAAATAAAAGGATATTGAATCTTGCTTTTTATCACTTGATCACTTGACCTCGGGCGCCAGTAACATTTCCATTTGATCCTATCATGTGCCACTGTAGCTCAATGGCATCTGGTTACTTCAGGAATACAAAGAGCCTCAAACCATCCACTCATGGTCTTGATGAAGAAGTCGGACCATCTTGTAGGTAGGCAGCCACGTGACCTTTTGACATCCTGTGGGATTCAGTCGGTAATAGCTCTAGTCCAGCGGTCATCTCCAAATCGTGTTACAAGTCCAGCCCATATGAATTTCAATGCCTTGGCAAACGAGACAGCGTCCCTGACTCTGGAATGGCAACGGAGGCCCGAGCTCAGGATTCCTTCTCTCGCTTGAGTGAGACATGATATTCCAAGCATAGCTCTTTCGATTCCTCTCTGGGAGACCGAATAGCATTCTCATCCTGCTTTTGTAGGGCCCAGGTCTTGAGGCGTATGTTAGTGCAGGGATGTCGGACACTGCCGCGGGGTCCCCAACAGTGCCGGGAAGCGAAGTTCTCTTCTACCTCCGAGCCGGCCAGGAATGCATGAAGACTCAGGAATCCGATGGGCACTGGTGGAGGGCTGGAACACTATTGACCAAAACCTCTAAACATGAACAACATTGTAATTGTATATCTCATGGTGGTATAATAAAATGTTTAATTAAAAAAAATTAAAAAAAATAAAATAAAAGGCTTTACTTATCACAGGTTCAGGCATACAAATCAGCAATAGGAAAAACCGGTGCTTAGGATTCCCGGCTAGAACCCCAGACACGTGTAGGCCAAGATGGCAGCCACCATGTGTTAAGGCCCTGTAAAAAGGGAGACAAAGACAAGACTCCCAAGAAGAGTGTGGGCCCCAAAAGAGAGAGCCCAAAAGGAGAGCCCAAAAGAGAGAGAGAGAGAGAGAGAGAAGGGAAGCAGGCTGGTTTTATACCCCTGCAACTCAGACCTCCCACTATTATGGGAAGCAGGAAGGGTCAAATGCTCTCAGCTAATTTCACCCAGCACCTCACCTAGGCCCTTTTATATGCTAATGTTTTGAGCCAAGAGCTGCCTGGAAATGCCTTCATAGGGTAGAGAAGGGGGTTTCTGAGATGGCATGTCTCTGTACCAAAGACTAATACTAATGCCAGTTAAATATTTCTCCAAGCCTTCACAAGAGTCTCATCTACCTCATGGTAGTTTTGTATTTTAGTTGCCTTTGAGTTATCAGGGAGCCATGCTTGCTTGCTTGGAGGCAAACAGCATTTCTCTCTGGTCTAATTACTTAGAGATCCAACGTGGCCAGGCAAATATGCTGGTAAGATCTAGCTAGTCCCACGATGATTGTGGTAGCATGAGAGAATATTTCTACCAGCCAGTACAGAATACATGGTCGGATAAACTGCCACATTTAGACTACCCCCTATCTACGAAATGACCTGCAGGAGACAATCCAGGGCAGATTCAGAGGCTCTTAGAGGAGTCCTGCAACACAGGTAGAAGGTGAAGTCGAAGAGATGTGCCCGGAGCCGGAGGTTCTTTGTCTTTTTTTAGTTATTTCTTCGATGCTTTTGAAGGCATTCCATGCCACTCTCTTCCTCCTGCGCAGCTCAGGTTTTATAGGTCGTTCATCATGTTGACTTCTCGACCTAGGTACCTAGATCAAATAATGTTGATCTTGCTTTTTATAAGAGAAAATTTTATCATTAGAAATTCTTTCTTTAGAAAATGAACAAATATGGGGCCGGAGCGATAGTCCAGCAGGTAGGGCTTTGCCTTGCACGCAGCTGACCCGGGTTGGATTTCAGGTCTCCCATATGGTACCCTGTGCACCACCAGGAGTAATTCCTGAGTGCAGAGCCAGAAGTAACC
Organism: Cryptotis parvus; assembly: GCA_021461705.1. NCBI lineage: Eukaryota > Metazoa > Chordata > Mammalia > Eulipotyphla > Soricidae > Cryptotis > Cryptotis parvus. The sequence goes on from JAJIBD010025642.1 coordinate 18,273, forward strand.
CTTGAGCATCACCGGGTGTGACCCAAAAAGCAAAAAAAAAAAAAAAAAAGAATAAAAGAAAAAGAAAGAAAGAAAATGAACAAATATATGGGGCTGGAGCAATAGTATGGTAGGTATGGCACCTGCTTTATGCATGGTCAAGCCTGGGTTGGCCTCTCAGATGGTTCACTGAGCCCATCAGAGTGATCGCAGAGTCAGGAAGTAAGACCTGAGCACAACTGAATGTTGCCTCCGAAACAAAACAGACAAACAGATGAACAGATGTAGATGACAGATCAATGAAGACCAAGTATAGGACTCTGAGTGCACACTCAGTTTTAATTTAACTTTTTTAAAACTGTTTAAAGTTTTAATTTACTTTTTTTGGTGGCTAAAAGCACTATAAAACAAAAAGAAAAATAAAATCAGAAAGGTTAAATCAGAGAATTGATATCAGAATATTAACCCCAAGTGTTTTAGGCTTCATCAGTGAATTGCCTTTCTTCCTTCCCCCAGAGAAGTTTAAAGTGCTCTGACAAGCACCCCTCGTCCCCTGAGTCTATCTCTAACCTTTCCTCTGTGCTTTACCTCTCATTCTGTTAGCTACTACATTCCTCAAGTTAGGCTTGGTTACTCATGAAGTCAAACCTTCTGGTAACTCTGGATGGTGTATCTGTAGTGAATTATTTGCTTTTCTCTTCCCCTATAACCTTTTCAAATTTTACTATAGAACAATGTTATGTGCTTAAACATCAATGCTATGCTCCTAGTATTTGGGAGTCAATTTACTCTGGAATATCTCTGCTCCTGGGCATCCATCAGAACTACCTGACTCAGGCCTCAGACTCAGTAATTCCTAACACCCCTAAAGATGGGGGTCCCACCAAGGAATCTCTGGATGGACCCCCAACAAGCAGTAAAGCTACACTTGCTTCCATAAGGGACAGTCTAGAAATCATATATCAAGGCGTTGGTACAAGCCAGAATGACCGAAGAGACAGGACCCCATGGAACAGGAGAAGCTAAGCTGGCCTGAGGATTTAGTGTGAGATTTACACACTAAAAAAGCCCACCCAGATTTTAATCTTTGCTCCAGGAGCTCAGAGAACTAGTTTTTGAAATCTGTATATTCTTACTGCATTTTCCAAACAACGGAAACTATTAGTGACAAGTAAACTTGATTGTGTAATATGTACTAGAAGCTAGGGAACAAGAAAAGCAGCCAGACAGAATGACACCCCTGGATGGATTTCTCAGTGTAGAGTTTAGATTGAGAGTTTCCTTGAGTCAATCCCTCCCAAAAGAATTAACGCTTTACCTCTGTACATGATCTAACATGCCAATGTGCAGTCCTGTACCTTGAGCCCCCTCAGATTTCCTATAATAAGGTTGTTTGGTTCTAAATAAACTGGCCATTGACCATCAGTCATGGTCCTGTTTCCCTGTCTTAGGGAGGAGGCAGCTTGGTCACAGGACACATCCTATCAAGGGAACCCCCTCACCTCAACACACAGGCCTTATCCCAGGTTCCACGCATCCAGTGTCCCTGGGTGGGCCCACACCAGGGAGGGTCCTATTATTTCATGAGTTCACACTGTAAAGTGTCTTAGTCGAACTGAGAGAGCTGATGGTCACGGTTGGATCCTCTCTTCTCCCATGCACTCTGCACAAGCTTCCAAAGCTGCTTTTACAATGAAGCTGTATATGAGAAAGACATTATTCTCATTTTTAAATTAGCATGGATTTAGTAATTTTTAATTTTGGAAAATCATTATACCACTAAAAGTATAATTTTCTTATAGTTTTTTAATCAAATTTTGGGATTTCCTTCTTCTAATTTTTTTAAAATGTTGTTGTCCCCACTCAGTCTAAAAAAATTATTAGATATAAAAATATTAGATCACTTAAAGCTAATATTTTGTTTTTGAGTTTTTTCTCTTAGTGTTCGTATTGGGTGGTTTCTAATGCTATGATTTAAAAATCACTACCTTTATAGCTTTCTGTTATGTCTAATTTCTATTAATTCAATGATCTTGTATTTTGTCTAAAAAATTTAATTTGAATCTTGTAAGCTTTATTTAAACTCTCTTCCAAGCTATTTAATATACTCAGTTTTCCTCTACTTTCTTCAAGTTTTAATAACTGTAGCTTGCCACTTACTGCTCTATTTCTATTGAATATCATTCTCCATATTACAAATCATTTATTCTAGCACCTTCATATGTCTAGTGTTTTATGAGAGATCAGGTATTGATTTTATCTTGCTGATTTATATGTTTATTATATTGCTATAAATATTACTGAACTATAACTTGCAAGCAGTTGAGTATTTTAGATTAGTTTTATGTATTTTTATTTGCTTGTTATTATTTTGGATCACACCTGGTGGTTCCCAGGGATTACTCCTGGCTCTGTGCTCAGGAACCACTCTTGGCAAGCTTGGAGACCATATGGAATGCTGGGTTTGATGTTTTTGAAAGTAGCTTTTAAGTTTTGTTAGTAGTTACAAGAGACAGTAGCAGTATTTAGTCTGTGACTAATTTTGTTTAATACCCGGCAGGAGACCACTGAGCATTCTACCTGATGCTGTATGATTTTTGAAGATTTTCCTCTTCAGCTAGAACAAATTCAAACTAACGGTTTCTGTTCCCAAGTAAGATTCTGACTCATCCACCACTCTGATCCTTTCTCTGGATCTGCTCCTTTCTCAGGGCTGTTTCCTCACTTTTATGTGTTGTTGGTCAGTGCTAAACTTAAGAGTTTTGCTTTTCAATTGAGTGATGCTCAAGACTTACTCCTGGATCTGCTCAGGATCTGCTCCTAGCAGTTGTCCCAGGACCATATGGGATAATGAGATCATACCCAGTCTGCCATGTCCAAGACAAGCGCTTTACTTGCTGTGCTATTGTTCAGGCCCATAAGCTGAATATCTGATGGGGAATCTTCAGCAGATACCTGAAACTCACTGTCTTTTCAGCTCTAGGAACTCTAACTCCCTTTTGCTTTCTTTGATGCTCACAGTTATCTCTTCTCTTAAAGTACACAGTGAGTTTATCCAAACTGTTTCTCTTATCCTGGATTAGCAGGGGCATTGACTATAGTTCTCTCTCTTTTTCCACTCTCAGGTATGATTGAACGGCAATTCTTTGTGTGCTATTTCTGGAAAACACTTTCCTAACTGTATGTCTTATACTATTGATTTGTATGAGAAAGCAAGTTTAATACATGTTACCCTATCTGGGTCAGAGACAGAAATTCCCCTAGGTAATATTTCTATGCATAGTTAGAAATGGTATTTACTAGATAACAAATTTTACTTATTTAGACTGTAATGGCCTTGTTTTCCTTCAATCAAGGCAGATTATACTTCCTGTGCTATTCCTAGAAACTTTCCTCTAGAGAATTATAATGTTGAATTAGAAGCACAAATTTGCTCTTCTTATTCTTCTCATAAAAACTTGAGAAATTGATAACTTTATCATATTATGCCCCTCATATTATACCAGGAAGTTTTTAATAGTAGTGAAAAACTGGTTATTTAATTTTAATCTAAATAGTAATAGATATAATGTATTCAATCAGTTGTACACCAAATAGTATTTATTGACATCTATTTTTTAGGCTTAACAGGCACTGTTCTAGATGAAAGACAGAAAGTCAAAATTCAAGGCTCTTCCCATTATGGAATTTATATTTTATTGTTAGTGAGAATACAAGTCATAGAAATTCTGTAAAAGTGCTTCATTAACATAAATAATAGAAGGATAAAATGAATGTTAGAAATAAAAATAGAAATAAAAAGGATGGCTTATGTGACTAAGTAGTTGTTCATTTTAAACAAATTATATGAAGCATATGTGTACAAATGTATATAAAATGAAAAGAAAGGGATTATAACTGTAATAAAGATAATAAAAAGATTTTTATAGTCTTTATTATACTTCTAATAATGTAAGAGAATATATATATGTTCTCTTATAATAATGTAAGAGAATATAGTTCAAGTCCTGTAGGAGGAAATGTGCTGAGTTAGTGCCAGAGGGCCGAGCAGGTAATGGAATGAAAAGTCTAAGAGATCACAGGTGTAGGTTGAGGCTAAGCTATCTATGCATAGGGTGCCAGGAACTTGTATGTCCTTTAGAGTGATAGGAAAGCACTGGGAATTCTATAGAAAAGGAGTGACATGATTTCATTTATATTTTCACCTTCCTTCAGACTATGGAGAATGGGAAAGGAGATTATAGAGAGGTAGGAGGAAAGAATAAAAAGACAGGTAGGAGGAGATGGAATGATAGTGATGGCTACTGAACAAAGTCTACGTTTTGGAGTTGGGGGTCAATATGATTTGATAAGTTGATTGTGAGACATGAAAAATAATAATTCACAAAGTGGAATATCAGGGGAGTGCCACTGGGGTCCCCGACAGTGTCGGGAAGCGAGTTCCCTTCTACCTTCGAAGCCAGCGGAGAATGGAAGAAGACTCAGGAATCCGATGCAGTTTTAAAAGGGCTTTGCTATCACAGGACCCAATATACAATCCAAGAGCAGGGAAAACCTCTGGACTCTGGGTTCTCAGCTAGGCCCCAGCCAGGTGTAGGCCAAAATGGCTGCCACCACGTATTGAGGCCCAACAGAGAATGGAGAGGACGGAGAAGCAAAAGGCCAAGGGAAGCCGAAATGGCAAAAGGGGGAAAAAGAGAGCGAGCTTCTTTCTTGCAGCTTATTTTATAGCTAGAAATCTGTCCAAACTCCCCAGCCCAGCCCATTCTGGGCTGGGCTATATAGAGATGAAAACAGGAAAATAGCTCTATAGAAATGTAGTAACTTCAGGAGACAATCGGGCTGTTTACAAGGACCCAGAGCTAATTCAAAGCCTCCTAGCAGAGCTGGGAGAAGCTACAAGCTAAATGTAACTTCCCCTGACAGGAAGGATCAAATGCCCTCAGGTAATTTCTCCCAGCACCTCACCTAATGTCTTGAGCCAAGATCTGCCTGGAATTGCCTTTTATAGGGTAGAGAAGGGGTTTCTGAGATGGCATGTCTCTGTAACCAAAGACTAATACTAATGCCAGTTAAATATTTCTCCAAGCCTTCACAAGAGTCTCGTCTACTTCATGGTAGTTTTGTATTTTAGTTGCCTTTGAGTTATCAGGGAGCCATGTTTGCTTGCTTGGAGGCAAACAGCATTTCTCTCTGGTCTAATTACTTAGAGATCCAACGTGGCCAGGCAAATATGCTGGTAAGATCTAACTATTCCCACGATGCTTGTGGTAGCATGAGAGAATATTTATAGCAGCCAGTACAGAATACATGGTCAGATAAGACTGCCACATTCAGACTACCCCCTATCTATGAAGTGATCTGCAGGAGGCAATCCAGGGCAGATGCAGAGGCCTTGGCTTTTAGGTGTCCTGCAAAAGTGGAAGGTCATCTGTACTGAGGAAAAATGGGAGCAAATGAAACAGTCTTGTAAGAAATAATTCATATGGGTATGTCAATTTTGAGATGTCTACTAGAACTCTTAAGGAGCTATTGATTTAAGGTTGGATATGTTAATATGTATATCTTTTTTTAGAAAGAGATCAAAACTAGAGAAACCATTTGGAGATGTGTTTTGGGGGAAAGGAAGAGTTTGAAAATAAATAAGAAAGGAACATCCAGACACCCTTCTGAGCAATGCCAGCATAGAAGTTTTTCCAAGGATAAAAAGAAAGTAGATTTGGAAGAAGCTATGAGTAAAACATATTTATGAGGAAAAAATGTATTTTCTTATATTAAAAAAGGGAATGGTCACTGTCTCAAAACCTGATGAGAATATTTGATAGGTACAAAACATTGATCTTTGTAATGGCAACAGGGAGACAATCAGCAACTTGAATTGGCGTATGTGTAGCAGGAAGAGAGTTAATGAGCCACTTTTTCAGGAAGCTGCTGTGCTGTGAATGATTGCTGAGTGATGGGGTGGAAGCAGGAATGGAAAAAGGGTCCAAAAATGATTACAGAAACATGATTAAGGAAAAGAATCACACATTTTAAATAAATGGAAATAGTTCATTGCAGATACAAAAATACATGCAATATAAGGAGAGTAAAACTTGGAAACAACTGTTGAAAGTGAAAAGAGAAGGCCATATTTCAGACGTGGAGGCGTTGGCATTGTGGAGCCTAAGGGATACTTCATCACATAATATGAGGGTACCAGTAGTAGGCTGGTAGTTTCAAGGTTTTAGTGTGTGAGGATCATACCATATTGTTTGAATTTTTACCTTTTGGTAGTTATGAGAGTGGGCTAAAGAAGAAAGGGAGGACAGTTGAAGATACTAATGTATAAAATAGTTCTTTCTCAGTGGGAAGTACACCTGGTTTTAGCTCAGGACTTAATCCTGACTCTGCACTCAGGAGTCACTCCTGATGGCTCTTCGGGGCTATATGGAGTGTCAGGGATTGAACTCAGATTGGTCATGTGCTAGCCAGGCACCCAAGCCATGGTAGTATCTCTTTGGGCATGGAATAGTAATTTTGAAAAAAAAAACAACAAAACCAGAATTCATGAGAGCAGTGTTTTGTGGATTGACAAACAAATATATTTGAAGTCAGAAAAAGTGTTTTTTTCTTCAGGACTATTTGGTGGCAGACTGAGACTCGATTATTTAGTTGAATTAGGACTCAGATTTTACTAAGAGTGTATTCAGAGAGAAATGGGTAAAATAGTTACTATTTTGGCAATCAGTGACCTTACCCTTCTATGAAATCTAAGCGAGGAAGGTAATAGTTACTGAAAAAGCTTTACCTTTTGTGGACTGGGGAGTGTGGTGAGGTTGAATGCTAGTTGAGAATAGTAAATAGGGGCCGGAGTGATAGTCCAGCGGGTAGGGCGTTTGCCTTGCACGCAGCAGGTCCATGCCAGCCTGGGTTCGATCCTCGGCATCCCATATGGTCCCCGAGCACTGCGTGGAGTAATTCCTGAGTGCAGAGCCAGGAGAAACCCACTGAGCATTGCCGGTGTGACCCCAAAAAAAAGCAAAAAAAAAGAGAGAATAGTAAATAAATAGGGGTACTAGAAACAAACAGAAATTGTTGCACTTTTGTGTATTGAATAATATTAAGACAAAATATCTGGAAATATAGTACAATCCTCCTGATAACAATATTTAAAAAGTTATCCAGACACTAAGTACCTGATTAGTTTTAATGATTAAATAGAAAGGCATTGTTTAGTATGTCAATTCATTGCTTGACAGATCTTGAAGCAATGTGAGAAGGATTTTTGTTTATAATTTGTTCAAGAACCACAAATCCTCATTGGCCATTCCATTACACATAAAATTTGACCTTTTCTCAGCCTTTATATATTATTTTGGCCCTCTTTCCAGGTTCAGAAGAGGAGTAAAAATCATTTTCACCAAAAAAAATTCATAAATACCAATTTTGGGTTTTGTCCCATACTTACGCTTTAGTATTAATTATAAGATTAAAGCAGAGTGTTTATGCCATGAGCCTTGACAATATCAAATATGCTTGTTTTTTTCTTCTTAGATGTACCTGATTCAGACCCCTCTGCTAGAGAGAGCACACTTTCAGACTGAACTGAAACAAAATCTTTGCCTGAGTGCAAGGAAGGGTTAACACTGTCCTCAGAAAGGAGATCCACGGTAACCTGGAGACCCTGTGTTTGCAACGTGTAAAGAGCTTCTGCTCTTATTTCCTCCATGGCTATTTATAGAACATTTATGAAAGGAACTAGACTATGGACAATCTGTCATACAATGCCATACATAGAAGTATGGGATCATTAAGACTATTTCCAGTCCTACCCAAAAGCATAGTTTAATTTTTTATGTTTTTAAATCAGATTAATGCAAAGAATTTTCCTTTGAGGAAGAGAAATTTTGAGAAACAAAATTTTGGTGAGTTGTTTGTTTCTGTGTCAATAATTGTAACTGGCAGTCAAATTATTTCTTCTTCCTATGGTTCATGTAAAGAATACCATGATCTTTTTCTTGCCTGGTATCTAGATGCTCATGAATGTATTTTTTGAGCTTATATGGAGATTCAAATCCATATGAAGAAGTAATTGTATTCCCATAAGGCAGGTATTAAATAAATTATAAAATATTTTATCTTCATAAATGAAAAGTTTCCATATGAAGTATATTTTTTTAAATTACGTGCAAAGGAGAAAAGGCTCCTAAACTACACAGTGGTAGTTATTACCCATTTTCTTTTATTTTAAAATCTACTTTATATTTTATTATACAACTGGGAGATATACAATTAAAAACATGTCCATGATTGGGTTTCAGTCATGCTGTGTTTCAGCACCCATCCCTCCACCAGTGCCCATTTCCTGCCACCACCAGACTCCCTTTTCCCTCCCCAGCCTGCCTCTATAGCCTACATTCAATGCTCAGTTCTAGTCTGGCATTACCATTTCCAACAATTCCATTTTTTCTATGATTGTTTTGTCTTCTAAGAAACGTGAAAATGTTATGCTTTAACAGATTGAATTTTCCTAATAAAATCTGCTTTCTCATCATTGTCCTGAAAGTTTTTATTGAATTAGATATTTCTTCAAACATATTATAAAGATTTTTTTTATGCTTTTGGGTTTTGAAGCCACTTCGGCCCTGTTTTCAGGCTTTATTCCTCACTCTGTGCTCAGGCGTCACTCCTAGAAGAGCTTTGGAGACCAAGACTTCAATTTCATTACGTTTAGTCAATGATTTATTATTAATGGCAGTGATGAACCTATTTAGAAATCATAGAAGATATGGGATTTTTACATTTTTTAAACTGCAAACTATATTGTGTGATAACTAAAAAAAGCACTTTTTACATTTAACATTTACTTATACAATTCCTATTTTCTATGATAAGTTCTATTCCTACCACAATTGTTAAACACGTACATACTGCATCTACTCACAGATTTAGCGTAGATCAATGTCTTTTATGGATAGGTATGGATCCTTAATTCAGATGATCAAAGTGGTGTGATTTGAGACACTCAGACTGTCTTATAGAAATTCCCTCAATGCCCTTTTGCTTTAAAACATTTCCCTTCTGTTGGATGGAAAGATGTTTCTGTGGCTCTTTTCAGCTATTTCTTATATAATTTCTTTGGAATTCAGCACTGCATGTGGTACATTTCTGAACTGTGGCTCTGTTGCAATTACTTTTCTCAACAGTTGAAACACTCTTTATTATACAACCTTTTAGAAAGATGTTGTTAATGTGGAAAATAGGCTGCTGCAGGTTCACTGCTTTTCATTCTGTGCTTCCTGCAGAGGAAGGTGCTAATGAGATGGGAAATAATGACAGATTAACTAAGCAGCAGAAATAAGAAAATCAGGAAAAGATGTAGTTCAAGTAGAAGACTGGAGTTTCCCCTTCATCTGACTTCCTATCCTGTACCTTATCCTGATGGGTGGAAAAACCACAGCCTCTGTGGACAGGGGTGGGGTCAGCACAGTTTGGAAATGGGTCTGGGAGCAACTAGTGGAGCGTCTCCCAGGATACTACACATAGTCTGAAAGGGTGTTAATGCCCAAGATGGACAGGTAAGGTTGCTGATAAACAATGGGAGTAAATAGGTGTAGATATGAAAAAGGAAAGAAGTTTATCTACATTATCCTGGTTGATGAACATTTTTTATTACTGGGCTACACTGGCACGTGATAGAGTCAAATGGAAATATTACTGGCGCCCACTCGAGCAAATCAATGAATAACAAAATGTCAAGTGATCAAGTGATCAAGTGATCCTGGTTGATTTGGGGAAAAAACCATGAAAAAATCCTCTTAACCTTAGTGGTATTAGCATTTTTTTCAAAGAATGAGGTAGAGTCATAAACCTAACACAAGTCTTTTTTGTTTTCAAAGCCATGTTCACTTTTGACTGAGTTGTAGAAAGCCAAGACACTTAGATTTAATGGGCAGAAGCAAAGCTGATCTTCAACTAATGTGTTGGATTCTGTAGGAGCCATTGCATTGGATTTGAATGACCACTTGTAACTCTTGAATCTTAATGGCTCAATACTGTCTACTTCCTGTTTTTTTTTTTTTTTTTTTGCTTTTTTGGGTCACACCCGGCAATGCTCAGGGGTTTCTCCTGGCTCTGCACTCAGGAATTGCTCCTGGCGGTGCTCAGGGGGATCGTATGGGATGCTGGGGATCAAACCCGGGCCAGCATGGGCTGGCCGCGTGCAAGGCAAACGCCCTATCTGCTGGGCTATCGCCTCCTGCCCTACTTCCTCTTGTTTTCGCATATGCAAGACTTCTGATTCACCATTTGAATTTAGAGCACTCTATGTCTAATATTTTACGTATTAGTAACACTTTCAATGGTTCCTAAATCACTTGATCACTTGACATCCCGTTATATGTCAATTTGCTCGAGCGGACACCAGTAATATTTCCATTTGACCCTATCACATGCCAGTGTAGCACAATGGCATCTGGTTGCTACAGGAATACAAGGAGCCTCAAACTGTTCATTCAGGGTCTTGACTAAGAAGTCTGACCATGTTGTAGGTGGGCGGCCACGTGATCTTTTGACATCCCGTGGGATCCAGTCGATAATGACTCCAGTCCAGCGGTTGTCTTCAAATCGAATTACATGTCCAGCCCATCTGATTTTCGATGCCTTGGCAAATGAGACAGCGTCCCTGACTCTGGAACAGCCACGGAGGTAGGAGCTCGGATTCCTTCTTTCACTTGAGTGAGACGTGATATTCCAAGCATAGCTCTTTTGATTCCTCTTTGGGAGACTCTAATAGCATTCTCATCCTGCTTTTGTAGGGCCCAGGTCTCTGAGGCATATGTTAATGCAGGGAGAATGGTGGAGTTGAAGAGATGTGCCCAGAGCCGGAGGTTCTTTGTCTTTTTTAGCTATTTTTTCGATGCTTTTGAAGGCATTCCATGCTGCTCTCTTCCTCCTGCGCAGCTCAGGTTTTAGGTCGTTCATCATGTTGACTTCTCGACCTAGGTATACACAACTGCTGCATTCAGAGATGTTTGTTTCATTGAGAGTGAATGGGGCCTCTGGAACTAGTTCATTTTTCATGAACATAGTTTTGCTGAGATTCAGCTATAGACCTATTTTTCCACATTCTCAGTCGAAGTCAGCTAGTATTTGTGCCACCTGGCTAATGTTTGGTGTTATTAGAATGATGTCATTAGCGAAGCAGAGGTGGTGTAGTTGCCAACCATCTATCTTCACTCCCATTCCTTCCCATTCTAATTGTCACATGATGTTCTCGAGGGTGGCACTGAAGAGTTTTGGTGAAATGGTATCACCCTGCCGAACCCCCTCTTTTGACATTGATGATCACGCTCTTTGTAGAATTGTGAGATCCTGGTGGTGAATCTGTAATACATCTCACGGAAGATCTTGATGTATTGGGTTTGAATGTCCTGTTTGGCTAGGGCTTCCATGATCACTTCAGTCTCCACAGAATCAAAGGCTTTTTTAAATCAATGATTCCTAAATAATAGAGTAAATTAAAAAGGTAAGTGTCAAAGTCTATATCTACACAACCCACTATGGCAAACTGAAGCCTACTGCCACTTCCAGGTATTTAGACCAAATTGAGCTGTGCTTCTGGTGTAAAATTACTCCATATTTTGTGGACTTAGAAGAAATATATGAAACATCTCAATAATGGCATTAATCATATTTTAAGCATAACTATTTAGATATATTCCACTAAATAACTCGTTAAACTAATTTTACAGGAAATCTCCCTGCTTTCAGGGAGTTGGGAATAAGCTACTTTCCCCATCTCCCTGTTCTTCCAGAGGCCTGGGAGTCACTCCCATTAGGTGCCTCTGGTGTCAAGTAATCTCTCCTACTGACCATGATCCAGAGATTCATATATAAATCTCCAAAAGAGATCAGCAAGTGGTAGAGATGCTTCTAGTCCCTGCGCCAGGCTGAGTCAGCTGGCACACCCTGGAGGGGTATGGGTGAGGCCCTGGTCTATCCCCATAGAGTCCCAGCAGCCAAAACCCTGCACATTCCACAATTGTTGCCATGCCCAAGGCCAGACTACATGGAATTAGTCTACCCAAAAATTAATCCATTGAAAACCTCAAGTATGTGAATTTTGTGACTGAAATCACCAGGCTTTCAGAGTTGGGGATAGCCTACTACTTCCCCCTCATTCCTCCAGAAGGCCCAGAAGTCATGCCCAATTCACCACTCCAACTCCAGATTAAAAAGTAACTCCAAATTTATCACCCTGTTAAACATTTTGGAATTCTGAGTGTGTGGCTGGATATACCGTTGCATGACATCTCAAATGCTACTATACTGGTATACTGTATACCACATTTAATGGAAGTAAAGTAGAAGGTAACAATAACAAAATATATACACACAATACCTATCCTGAAGAATATATCATTAATTTCTTAATATAGGGCTTTGTTGCAGTACTCTGTTGCACAGAGCCTCTGCATCTTGTCTGGAGTTACCTCCTGATGGTCACTTTGTAGATAAGAAGCAGAAAACAATTTGAATCTGTGATTTTATGTGACAGTGTAACTTACCATATATTCTATGATTGCTGGTATAAATATTTTCTCTCATGCTACCACAACATCATGGGACTAGATAGATCTTGCCAGTATATTTACCTGGCCAGGTTGGAGCTCTGACTAATTAGACCAGAGAGAAATGTTGTTTGCCTCCAAGCAAGCATGCATGGCTCTCTAATAATTCTATAGGCTAATATACAAAACAACTATGAAGTAAATATGAGAATCTTGTGAAGGCTTTGAGATATATACCTGGCTGTAGAATATCCATTGGTACAGATACTTGCCCTAACCCCCTCTATATAGGGCCTGCAGGGACACTTTTCAGGCAGATCTTGGCTGGGGCAATAATAACATTCTAGTGGGGCTAGGTGAGGTCCTGGGAGATGGGCATGGCTGCTGGGGCTTTTGGAATTGCAAACAAGTAGCTTAATAAATTCTTAGACAAGGACTTAACAATCCGTGAACAGATATAATAATTTTCACATAAAAATTGATTTTCTACTTATTCATTTTAATATTTAATATTGTTTTTGATATCTAATCTATTTCAACTCAAGAATTATATCAACAGTTCTGGCTTTTATCTGCATTAAAATAAATATTTTTTTTTAAAGTACAAGGCTTTCCCTGCTAGGATACCCAGTCTGACATAGAAAAGACTGGGCCCCCTGTGATGAACCCAGAGCCATGGCAGAGCCTGGCAAGCTACCCATCGTGTATTCAATATGCCAAAAACAGTAACAATAATGGACCTCATTCCCAATGAATGGAGATGTTACTGGTGCCCACTCGAGCAAATTGATGAACAATGGAAAGACAGTTGACAAGTGACAATACCCAGAAAAACTTATGTATTCAAAGAACTCTATGCCAAGTTTTGCAAAATTTGTAACTAACCTTCCAAAAGCTTTTTTTCTGCTTTCTTCCACTCTGGAGAATCCTGTGATCTCTCTTGATCATGTATTTCTCCTTTTCTCTCCTCTCACTTTTCTGAGTAAATAAATATATTGTGTGTGTGTATACACACACAACCTGAATGAACGGTTTGAGGTTCTTTGTGTTCCTGGAGAGAGCAGATACCCTTGGGCTACACTAGCATGCGACAGGACATATGGAGATGTTACTGGTGCCAGCTCAAGCAAATCGATGAACAATGGGAAGACAAGTGATATTCCATAGATATATCCATATATGTATATATACATACATATTTATTTATTTATGTATATTCCATAAGATAAGCCACCTGTCCTACTATTTCTCAGCTATCCAACTATTTCACAATTAAATGTCCAGTTATGTATTATATATGTGTACATACCTATAAGAAACATATATACATATATATAACATACACATGTATAACATTTATTTGAGGTATATTTCAGATTTCTATATTCCTTAAATTATATTTCCCAGTTCATGGAGTGACCAGCAGTGCCTCTTTATGGGCTAAGATGCAATAGTATCTGACATGTTCCTGACACCTTTGAATGTTCTTCGAAACTTGAAGAGGAATTTTTCTAAAAAATAAATTTTAAAAAAGCAATGCAACCAAAGTATTTGCTACTTTTTGGTAATTAATATTATAACTTTACAGAAAATTTGGCTGGTATTTATTTAGCCATTCCTTCATTTATTTCTTTCTTCCACAGACAGCAAAAGGGTTCCCTGGGGAAGACAATGTTATGTAAGATCATGTGTAATCACAGGAAGTCAAAGGAATGCAGCATACAGTGTCAATTGTAGAGATATTTTTCCTAGGTTACTTAATAAATTTAAATGGTCTGGCACATGGCTTTGACTACCATTTATGCATTTGGAAAGAAGTAGAAAATGAAGAAGTAGAAAATGCCTTTTTACTATATATATATATGTAGACTAGACCTCTAAAGAAAAATATACATATACCAGATCTTCATTTTTGATAGAAGGAAATATTCTCAAGTCTTTAGAGCAATAACAAAGTAAAACTGCAATAATTTTGGCTTAATCTTATATAATATTTTGAAGGGACTGTTGGTGTTCATTCTAATATTATGTTGGAGCTCGTTATTCTTTTGATGTGTACCATAAACAATACATCTAGTAATAAACTGATACTGTCAAAAATTCACAAATATAGATCTCTTTAATAAACAAAATTTCTTTTATTAAACTGAGTTTCTGCCTATTTCTCCATATCTGTATTTCCTCAATTTACACGAGCATTATTTTAAGTATTATTTTGAAAAGGATAATAAAATTCACCTAGTACAAGGAAATGTAGTGGATAAATAAATCCATGTTTCTAAATTTCCTGTTGAGAGGCAATAAATCATTTTATTTTAAGATCTGATAATAGAAAAATTTCAGGCTGTGGTTCAACATAATCAAAATACAAATCATTGTAAGTTTTGGTCTGCAAAAAATGTTATTATCTGGGGCTGGAATTATAGTCCAGTGTGTAGGGCATTTACCTGGGTTCAATCCCCAGCATCCCACTACCAGCAGTAGTTCCTGAGTTCAGAGTCAATAGTAACTCCTGAGATTACTGGATATGACCCAAAGGCAAAAAATAAGTTATTATCACCTAAAAATAAATCACTAGATCACTAGACATCCCATTGTTCATCGATTTCCTTGAGGGGGCGCCAGTAACATTTCCATTTGACCTATCAGGTGCCAGTGTAGCACAATGGCATCTGGTTGTTTCAGGAATATGAAGAGCCTCAAACCATTCGTTCATGACCTTGACGAAGAAGTTTGACCATCTTGTAGGTGAGTGGCCACGTGATCTTTTGAAGTCCCGTGGGATCCAGTCGGTAATGGCTCCTAGTCCAGCTGTTCATCTCCAAATCGCATTTCATGTCCAGCCCATCTGATTTTCGATGCCTTAGCAAATGAGACAGCTTGCCTGACTCTGGAACAGCGACGGAGGTCGGAGCTCCGGATTCCTTCTTTCACTTGGTGAGGCGTGATATTCCAAGCATAGCTCTTTCATTCCTCTTTGGGAGACCCGAGTAGCATTCTCATCCTGCTTTCGTAGGGCCCAGGTCCTTGAGGAGTATATTAATGCAGGAAGAACTGTGGAGTTGAAGAGATGTGCCCAGAGCCAGAGGTTCTTTGTTGTTTTAGCTATTTCTTTGATGCTTTTGAAGGCATTCCATGCTGCTCTCTTCCTCCTGCGCAGCTCAGGTTTACGGTCATTCATCACGCTGACTTATCAACCTAGGTACACATAACTACTGCATTCAGAGATGTTTGTTCCTTTGAGAGTGAATGGGGCCTCTGGAACTAGTTCATTTTTTCATGAACATAGTTTTGTTGAGATTCAGCTATAGACTTATCTTTCCACATTCTTGGTCAAAGTCAGCCAGCATTTGTGCCGCTTGGCTAATGTTTGGTGTTATTAGAATAATGTCATCAGCGAAGCGGAGGTGGTGTAGTTGCCAACCATCTATCTTCACTCCCATTCCTTCCCATTCTAATTGTTGCATGATGTTCTCGAGGGTGGTGCTGAAGAGTTTTGGTGAAATAATATCACCCTGCTGAACCCCTCTTTTGACATCAATGATCACGTCTTTGTAGAATGGTGAGATTCTGGTGGTGAATCCGTTATACAGCTCACAAAGTATCTTGATGTGTTGGGTTTGAGCACCCTGTTTGACTAGGGCTTTGATAACTGCTTCAGTCTCAACAGAATTAAAGGATTTCTTTAAACCAATGGACGTGAGACAGAGTGGCATCTTGAACTCCCTACAAACCTCAATGAACTTGGTTACAGTGTGGATATGGTCGATTGTGCTGAATCCTTCAGAAGCCAGCTTGCTTGTATGGATGTCCTTCATCTACTGTTCTGCCAATCCTGTTCAGGATGACTCGAGTGAACAGCTTGTATATGACGGACAACAGGCAGATGGGACAATAGTTGCCAATGTCGTGAATGTCCCCCCTTCTTGAACAACAGAACTGTCGTGCTGGTTTTCCATTGGGAGAGCACCTTGCATTCAGGCAGGTAGCGTGTGAAGAGCCAAGCCAGTGTATTGATGAGTACTGATGGCAGATTCTTGAAGTGTTTGGGTCTAACTTTGTCTGGGCCTGGTGCTGTTCCTTTCTTTACCAACGAAATGGCATGTTGGATTTTAGAAGGCTGAATGTTGGGAACGACATATCCATCAGCAGAATTTGGTATGTGGGCAGGTGAACATGGCTATCAAAGAGATCTGAGTAGAAGTCGTGGATAATCTTCTCCATTGCCTTTCTGGAAGATGTGATAGATCCATCAGGGCATTGGAGGGCAGTCATCTTGGTCTTATAGTTGGCGAAGGACAGGCAGGTGTTGCGAATGCTTTTCCTGTCTTCTACTGCATCTTCCAGTATTTATGCTCTTCTCTCTTTGAGGTCATTCTTTATCGCTTCTCTGCACTGCTTTTGCCAGCTTGAACGTTAGCATTTGGTCACCTGAGGCTTGTGCCTTTCACATTGGCAAATGAGCTTGAGAGTTTTTGAAGACAGGCATCCTTTTGTGTCCTTTCTTTCTCTCGGCATACGTTGCACTATCATGGAGGTGCTGAACCAGTCGGTTGTATTCTTCATCGATGTTGTCAATGATGGTATCTTTCAATGTTGCTGTAATGGTGCCAAAGAGTTCCCAATTGGTGGTCATTCTGGGAGTTCTCTTCTTAAACTTTGCAGCCTTTTCTCCCTGTTGTGTGAAGTAGAATTTTGCAAGAAGGCGATGGTGGTCCTATCCTGTTTGGAATTTTGGGATGACAGCGACATCGGTCAGGCAAAACCTCCGATTGAAGATGATGTGGTCAATTTCATTGTGGAACTGTCCACCAGGAGATTCCCATGTCCAACGTTTTGCTTCAGCATTCTGGAACTGTGAGTTCCCATGAATGGTCTTGGTGGACATGATGAACTCAGTCTCTCACCCTGTTCGTTCCATTCTAGGCCATGGGTCCCAATGTGGAATTCTTCAGCCAATCTTCTTGGTCATATCTTGGCATTAAAATCACCTTTTATGATCTTGTTGAAGGTATGATCTTTTTTATAGAACTCCTCCAGTTCCATGTAGAATTTCTCAATTTCTTCTTCCTTGTATGTGGATGTTTTTTTGTGTAGACAATGAAGATAGATATTGCTGGCAGTGGGCCACATCTCTTCAAGTGTAATTGTCCTATCCAGTTTGTTAGGCATTCAAATGAATCAATGTTGATGACTATGTTCATGTTGACAAGGACACCGATGCCACTGATGGCTCTTTCATTGCATGTTCCTAGGAAGAGTTCTTCTCCGGTGTCAAAAAATGGCATTATGCGATTTACGCCTCCTCCTCTCAGTCAGACCAATGATGTCATACTTGACCTTTTGCGCTTGCACCATCAGGTTCTCAATATATGCTTCACATGCCATCATACGTGCATAGAAAGTACAGACAGTCATTTTAGTCCTTCTTCATTTTGACAGCCTAGTTTGACCCTGAAATTTTATCAGATACTCCTTGTTCACCCTTTTTAGTGCTGCTGTATTAAGGGCTCTTTCAGGGTCAAGAAGGTAAGCATTTTTATTACTGTTTTGGCATATTGAATACATATAGGACAGCTTGCCAAGCTCTACCGTGCCTATGGTATATTCTCAGTAGTTTGCAGGGTTCTCTGAGAGGGATGTGGAAGCAAACTGCATGGCGGGGGTGGCAGAAGCAGGGAGAGCTGGTATCTGCTCTGCCTAGGGTATCTGCATCTGTGGCTCAAGCATTCCTGGGCTTTAAATACTCCCCTCTGAAGGGCGGGTCTCTGAAGGGCTGGTCCTTGTAGGCTGGAGATTGGATTAATCTCTTTGGGGGAGATCTGAAGATCTGTGGAGTGTGGATTAAGATCGCTGCCAGCATGGTGTGGGGGTTCTTCTGGGTTCATCAGGATGGTGGACTCGAGCCGAAAGTCACTCTTGTGGTTAGTGGAGTGCAGGGGGTTCAATGGGGAGAGCTGATATCTGCTCTGCCTGGGTATCTGCGTCCCCAGGCAGATAAAGAACATGAAAAAGCAGTGGAGAAAAATAAATATAATAATTTTTATGTATGAACTGTTTTAACAATCAAATAATTAATGAATCAAAATGCCTCTCAGTTCTTTACAAAATGCCAGAGTTATTGATCCTTTAAAAAATTTTGGCAACACTATTGTGGGATATTTAATCTCATATATTCTTGTCAATTGAGTATTAGTATCCTACTTGTAAACAGTGCCAAGAATCAAGAATAAACAACTTCAAAGTTTTCAAGTCAGAGTGCCAGAAAGAGTATAGAAAAGTAGGGTACTTGCTTTGCATGCAACCAACCGAGAATTGATTCCTACAACCCTGAGCCTTCCAGAGTTGATTCCTGAGCATCAAGCCAGGAGAACATCCAAGTGTGGCTTCAAAATTTAGACAAAGCAAAGTAAACAAAAAGTTCAAGTTGATGCCGTGGGATTAAACCCCAAGACACATAGAAAAGAAAAAATGGCTTTGTAATACAAAGAGTCATGGGTAAACTGGACCAGAAGCCATTCAGAAATTGCAGAGGAATTTAAGGTGAAGCTGTAACTTTTGAGTATCACTAACACTGAGCTCAGAGTTGTAGAATGATCTAGACAGGGAAAGGAAGTCAGGGTGTCACCAGAAAGAATATCTATGTAGTACTTCCAGTAAATTGCTTTAAAGTTTCGAATAAAAGGGCCTGAAGCTTTAGACTCACAGTGATTTTTTGTATAACTGAATACGCTTTTAAAGTTTGTGTGCTTCTCTTATATTCACACTCCCAGCACCTGCCAGGTAAAATTTAGACCTACTCTCTGGCATTAAGAAACCAAAAACATACACTTGGGGAGAGGCTTGTGTCTAAAGGATGTAAAGACTCCTCAAACAATAGAGGCCGTGCATGCAAGAGGGAGCGGTCGCTGCCTCCCCGCCCATCCCACAATGCTCGACCGGGGATCAACATGGCTAGCTTGCCAGCTATGGCCGATAAGGAAGCAGCCTTTGATAATGCTGTCAAAGAACGTGTGATCAATGAAGAGTACAAAATATGGAAGAAAACCATACCTTTTCTGAACGATTTGGTGATGACCCAGGCTCTGGAATGGCCCAGCCTCACTGCCCAGAGGCTTCCAGATGTGACCAGACCAGAAGGGAGAGATTTCAGCACTCATCGACTTGTCCTGGGGACACACACATCAGATGAACAAACCACCTTGTGACAGCCAGTGTGCAGATCCCTAATGATGATGCCCAGTTTGATGCTTCACACTACAACAGTGAGAAAGGAGAATTTGGAGGTTTTGGCTCCGTTAGTGGAAAAAATTGAAACAGAAATTAAGATCAACCATGAAGGTGAAGTAAACAGTGCACATTACATGCCTCAGAACCCTTGTGTCACCGCAACAAAAACTCCGTCCAGCGAAGTCCTTGTGTTTTGCTTTTTTTTTTTTTTTTTTTTGAGGGGGAGTCACACCTAGTGATCCTCAGAGGTTACTCCTGGCTCTGCACTCAGGAATTACTCCTGGAGGAAATCGAGGGACCATATGGGATGACAGATATCGAACCCAGTTCGGTCACATGCAAAGCATGTTTGGTATTGCTCCGGCCCGATGTCCTTGTTTTCGACTATACAAAGCATCCTTCAAACCAGACCCCTCTGGTGAGTGCAACCCAGACTTGCGTTTCCAGGGACACCAGAAGGAAGGATATGGGCTTTCTTGGAACCCAAATCTCAGTGGACACTTAGTGTTTCAGATGTCCATACCATCTGCTTGTGGGATGTCAGTGCTGTTCCAAAGGAAGGAAAAGTTGTGGATGCAAAGACCATCTTTACAGGCCACACAGCAGTAATAGAGGATGTTACCTGGCATCTGCTCCATGAGAGTCTGTTTGGTTCAGTTGCTGATGATTAGAAACTTATGATTTGGGATACTCGTTCAAACAGTACTTCCGAACAAAGTCACTCAGTTGATGCTCACACCGCTGAAGTCAACTGCCTTTATCTCAACCCTTATAGTGAGTTCATTCTTCCCACAGGATCAGCTGACAAGATTGTTGCCATGTGGGATCTGAGAAATCTGAAGCTTAAGTTGCATTCCTTTGAGTCACATAAAGATGAAATCTTCCAGGTTCAGTGGTCACTTCACAATGAGACTATTTTGGCTTCCAGTGTACTGAATGTTTGGGATTTGAGTAAAATCAGAGAACAATCCCCAGAAGATGCAGAGGATGGACCGCCAGAATTACTGTTGATTCATGGTGGTCACACTGCTAAAATATCAGATTTCTCCTGGAATCCCAATGAACCTTGGGTGATTTGTTCTGTTATCAGAAGACAATACCATGCAAGTGTGGCAGATGGCATAGAACATTCGTAATGTGAAGACCCTGAAGGAAGCATTGATCCGGAAGGACAAGGGTCCTAGATCTGCCTGCACTTGTGTTTTTAGACTCCCCCTTTTTCCTCTCAACCCAAGATTGATTTAACACTCATTTTGAGACACAGACTTTGTTTGGCTATCTCTCTTTTTAGGTACTGTCAACAATGCTATTAGCTCAAACAGCAGGTATTTTCTAAATATTAACCGGGGACTTGATTCAGTAAAGCCACAGGCATATTTAAACATTATTCTGGAATTTTCTAGTAACATATGTCTGAAGTAGCAGTGCAAAGGGGGGCGTGTTATGTGTGGTCATTTTCCTTTCATACTACATCCCTAAGTTTCTCAGTGAAGGCTGGAGTAAGGAAGAAAGCAAAGTGAGGTAGGTGTCTGAGCCATGAAATAGAAAGTACGGCAAGATGTCCTTTTATTCAGGAGAGGGAGATTCTACACAAATTTCTGCTCTTACAATATTCACAACTTTCAGAAGCACATTGTCCTATGTAGACCATTCTGTTTCTTCAGTTAAGTCAAATTTACATGTTTCAGTATGTTTTGTTTTTTTAGTGTATTTTTTAGCTCTTTTCATAATATTTTTTTCCTTTCTGTGAAATTGGTTTTTTTTAAACTTAGGACCACCAAGTTGTAAAGATGTATGTTTTACCTAATAGTTTTGCCACAGGTAGACTGTTTTGTTAAGTCAAGAAAAGTGAATATCAATACCTTGTAATTGTTTTTTAAAATTAAATTAATCCTGCATAAAAGTTGCTTTTTCCTTCTTAGGAGTTAGTCCTTGACCACTAGTTTGATACCTTCTCGAACTGAGTGACCAATTTCACCAGCAGGCCCATTATACTCCATGACTAGCTTTGTAAGTGCTTATAATGGAATAAATTGCTTTTCTACATAAAAAGACTCCTCTCTTGAAGAAGTCTCATAGCCACCTTCTTTTCTCTTTGATTCTGTGTAGACGGAACCTTGGGAATGTTCTGTACACACATATCTGCTCTGAAGCCTCTTGTGCTACGGAAGCTTGGCCAGCAGCTCATGCAACTGTCCTGACTGGATCCCAGAACTTTGGCTGGATAATAGTGTTTCCCAAAGTTGGCACCCTGCAAACTCTCCCCTCATTTCTGTATTAAGAACACACCTCTGCATTCAGGGCAAGTTTCAGTCCTCCCAACTCAGGTGACTTCTTGCCAATAAAGTTCTGTTTTATATTCAGTGGCTCCTATGCTTTTCGGATGGCAGCTATGACTTATCTCCACATACTAGAGCAATATTGATGAACTCAGATAGTCTCTCACCCTGTTCATTCCATTCTAGGCCATGGGTCCCGATATGGAGTTCTTCAGCCAATCTTCTCGGTCCTATCTTGGCATTAAAATCACCGACTATGATCTTGTAAAAGGTGTGACCCTTTTTATAGAACTCCTCCAATTCCATGTAGAATTGGTCATGTCCACCAAGACCATTCATGGGAACTCACAGTTCCAGAAGGCTGAAGCAAAACGTTGGACTTGGGAATCTCCTGGCGGACAGTTCCACAATGAAATTGACCATATCATCTTCAATCTACGGTTTTGTCTGACCGATGTTGCTGTCATCCCCAAATTCCAAACAGGATCGGACCACAGTCTCCCTTCGTGCAAAATTCTACTTCCTGCAATGGGGAGAAAAGGCTGCAAAGTTTAAGAAGAGAACTCCCAGAATGACCACCAATTGGGAACACTTTGGCACCATTGCAGCAACATGGGAAGATACCATCATTGATGACATCGATGAAGAATACAACCAACTGGTTCAGCACCTCCATGATTGTGCAAAGAATGCCAAGAGAAAGACACAAAAGGACGCTTGTCTTCAGAAACTCTTGAGCTCATTAACCAATGTGGCAAGGCGTGAGCCTCAGGAGACCAAATGCTAACGTCCAAGCTTGCTAAATGGTGCAGATGAGCGATAAAAGAAGACCTCAAAGACAGAAGAGCAGAAATACTGGAAGATGCAGCAGAAGCCGGGAAAAGCATTCGCACCGCCCACCTGTCCTTTGCCAACTATAAGATCAAGATGACTGTCCTCCAACGCCCTGATGGATCTATCACATCTTCCAGAAAGGCAATGGAGAAGATTATCCACGACTTCTACTCAGATCTCTTTGATAGCCATGTTCACCTGCCCAAATACCAAATTCCGCGGATGGATATGTCGATTCCCAACATTCACCCTTCTAAAATCCAACATGCCATCTCGTTGGTAAAGAAAGGAACAGCACCAGGCACAGACAAAGTCAGACCCGAACACCTGAAGAATCTGCCGTTGGTACTCATCAATACATTAGCTCGGCTCTTCACAGGCTACCTGTCCAAATGCAAGGTGCCCTCCCAATGGAAAACCAGCAGGACAGTTCTACTGTTCAAGAAGGGAGACATTCACGACATCGGCAACTATCGCCCCATCTGCCTGTTGTCTGCCATCTACAAGCTGTTTACATAAGTCATCCTGAACAGGATTAGAAGAACACTAGATGAAGAACAACAATGCGAGCAAGCAGGCTTCCGGAAAGAATTCAGCACAATCGACCATATCCACACAGTAACCAAGCTCATTGAGGTTTGTAGGGAGTAAAAGATGCCGCTCTGTCTCACATTCATTGATTTACAGAAAGCCTTTGATTCTGTGGAGACTGAAGCAGTCATCGAGGCCCTAGCCAAACAGGGTGTTCAAACCCAATGCATCAAGATCCTTCGTGAGCTGTATTACGGATTCACCACCAGGATCTCACCATTCTACAAAGAAGTGATCATTGATGTCAAAGAGGACTTTGACGGGGTGATACCA
>JAJIBD010025643.1:0-37928 GCA_021461705.1 Cryptotis parvus
AGAAATGTTTGTTCCATTGAGAGTGAATAGGGCCTCTGGTACTAGTTCATTTCTCATGAACATAGTTTTGTTGAGGTTCAGCTGTAGACCTATCTTTCCACATTCTCGGTCAAAGTCAGCCAGCATTTGTGCCCCACTTGGCTAATGTTTGGTGTTATTAGAACGATGTCATCAGCGAATGGAGGTGGTGTAGTTCGACCTCCCTACATCCTTCACTCCCATTCCTTCCCATTCCTAATTGTCACATGATGTTCTCGAGGTGGTGCTAAAGAGTTTTGGTGAAATGGTATCACCCTGCCAAACCCCTTTTTGACATCATGATCACTCCTTGCAGAATGGTGAGATCCTGGTGGTGAATCCGAAATAATACAGCTCACGAAGGATCTTGATGTATTGGGTTTGAACACCCTATTTGGCTAGGGCTTCGGTGCAACCCCTCGGTCTCCACAGAATCAAAAAATTTCTTTAAATCAATGAAACGTGAGACAGAGTGGCATCTTGAACTCCTACAAACCTCAACGAGCTTGGTTAACGTGTGGATATGGCCAATTGTGCTGACTCCTTTCCGGAAGCCAGTTTGCTCGCATGGTTGTCTCTTCATCTAATGTTCTCCCAATCCTGTTAAGGATGACTCGAGTGAACAGCTTGTAGATAACGGGCAACAGGCAGATGGGGCAATAGTTGCGATGTTGTGAATGTCTCCCTTCTTGAACAGTAGGAACTGTCCTGCTGGTTTTCCATTGGGAGGGCATCTTGCATTCGGACAGGTAGGCGGTGAAGGAGCCGAGCCAGTGTTTTGATGAGTACTACGGCAGAATTCTTCCCAGGTGTTTTCTGACTTTGTCTGGGCCTGGTGCTGTTCCTTTTTTTACGCAACGAAATGGCATGTTGGATTTCAGAAGGGAGAACGTTGGGAATGACATATCCATCCTGTGGAATTTGGTATATGGGCAGGTGGACGTTGCCTATCAAAGAGATCTTAGTAAAAGTCATTGATAATCTTCTCCATTGCCTTTCTGGAAGATGTGATAGATCCATTAGGGTGTCGGAGGACAGTCATCTTGGTCTTAAAGTCCCGAAGGACAGGCGGGCGTTAAGGAAATGCTTTTCCGGCTTCTGCTGCATCTTCCAGTAATTCTGCTCTTCTGTCTTTGAGGTCTTCCTTTACTGCTTCTCTGCACTGCTTTCCGAGCTTGGACGTTAGCATTTGGTACGCCTGAGGCTCACGCCTTGCCACATTGGTGAATGAGCTCCAGAGTTTTTTGAAGACGACGTCTTTTTGTGGTTTTTCCTCTCTTGGCATTCTTAGCACAACCATGGAGGTGCTGAACCAGTCGGTTGTATTCTTCATCAATGTCATCAATGATGGTATCTTCCCATGTTGCCGTAATGTGTGTCAAAGAGTTCCCTGTTGATGGTCGTTCTGGGAGTTTCTCTTACAAACTTTGCCTACCTTTTCTCCCATTGTGTGAAGTAGAATTTTGCATGGAGGAGGACGGTGGTCCTATCCTGTTTGGAATTTTGGGACGACAGTCGACATCGGTCAGGCAAAACCCCATTGAAGATGATGTGGTCAATTTCATTGTGAACTGTCCACCAGAGATTCCCATGTCCAACGTTTCCGCTTCAGCCTTCTGAACTGTGAGTTCCCATGAATGGTCTTGGTGGACATGATGAACTCAGATAGTCTCTCACCCTGTTTGTTCCATTCTAGGCCATGGGTCCCAATGTGGAGTTCTTCAGCCAATCTTCTTGGTCCTATTTTGGCATTAAAATCACCAACTATGATCTTGTAGAAGGTGTGATCTTTTTATAGAACTCCTCCAGTTCCATGTAGAGATTTCTCAATTTCATCTTCCTTGTATGTGGATGTTGGTGCGTAGACAATGAAGATAGAAATTGCTGGCGGGACCACATCTCTTCAAGTGTACCGTCCGAAACAGTTTTGTTAGGCATTCAAATGAATCAATGTTCATGGCCACGTTCGTGTTGACAAGGACACCGACACCACCGTTGTCCTCGTCAACATCTCCTCGGAAGAGTTCTTCTCTGTGTCAAAAACGGCATGATTTGATTGGCGCCTCTCCGTCTCAGTCAGACCAATGATGTCATACTTGATCTTTTGCGCTTGCACCATCAGATCCTCAATATATGCTTCCTACCAGCGATGCGTGCATTGAAAGTACTAGACAGTCATTTTAGTCCTTCATTTTGGCAGCCTAGTTTGGCCCTGAAATTTTATCAGGTACTCCTTGTTGCGTCTTTCTTAGTGCTGCTGTATTAAGGGCTCTTTTTAGTCAGGAAGATACACGTTTATTACTGTTTTTAAGTATTGAATATGCAATGGACAGCTCGCCAGGCTCTGCTGTGCGAATGGCAGATTCTCAGTAGCTTGTAGGGGTCTCACTGAGGTGTATGGAAGTAAATTGCATGGTGGCGTGCAGTACTCGCATAACGGGAGAGCTGGTATCTGCTCTGCCTGGGTATCTGCATCTGTGGCTCAAGCATTCCTGGGCTTGAAATACTCTCCTCTTGTAGGGCAGGTCTCTGTAGGGTGGGTCCTTGTAGGCTGGAGATTGGATTAATCTCTTGGGTGGAGAATCTGAAGATGCTGTGGATGTGGATTAAGAAGATTGCTGCCATGGGCCAGAGTGATAGCCTAGCCGGTAGGGCGTTTGCCTTCCAGCACTAGCCCATGCCGCCCGGTTCGATTCCCAGCATCCCCTATGGTCCCCTAAGAAACGCCAGGAGAAATTCCTGAGTGCAGAGGCCAGGAGTAACCCTGCTGAGCATCGCCAGGTGTGACCCAAAAAGCAAAAAAAAAGAAAAAAAAGATTGCTGCCAGCATGGTGTGGGGTTTCTCTGGGTTCATCGGGATGGTGACTCCGGCCTGAATTCAACTCTTGTGGTCAGTGGAGTGTAGGGAGTTCAAGGGGAGAGCTGATATCTGCTCTGCCTGGGTATCTAAGCAAACTCCCAGGCAGATAAAGAACATGAAAAAGACAGTGGAGAAAATAAATATAATAATTTTTATGTATGAACTGTTTTAAACAATCAAATAATTAATGAATCAAAATGCCTCTCAGTTCTTACACAAAATGCCAGAGTTAGTGATCCTTTAAAAAATTTTGGGCAATATTGTGGGATATTTAATCTCATATATTCTTGTCAATTGAGTATTAGTATCCTACTTGTAAACAATGCCAAGAATCAAGAATAAACAACTTCAAAGTTTTCTAAGTCAGGAGTGCTGAGTATAGAAAAGTAGGGTACTTGCTTCTGCATGCAGCCAACCTAGAATTGATTCCTACAACCCTGAGCCTTCCAGAGTTGGATTCCTGAGCATCAGCCAGGAGCACATCCAAGTGTGGCTTCAAAATTTAGACAAAGCAAAGTAAACAAAAGTTCAAGTTGATGCCGTGGATTAAAAACCCTGCTAGAAAATGCCTTGTAATACAAAGAGTCATGGGTAAACTGGACCAGAAGCCATTCAGAAATTGCAGAGGAATTTAAGGTAGCTGTAACTTTTGAGTATCACTAACACTGAGCTCAGAGTTGCAGAATGATCTAGACCGGGAAAGGAAGCTTCAGGTGTCACCAGAAAGAATTTCATGTAGCACTTCCAGTAAATTGGGTTTTATTTTCGAATAAAAGGCCTGAAGCTTTAGACTCACGGCGATTTGTTGTACAATTGAATATGCTTTTAAAGTTTGTGTGCTTCTCTTATATTCACACTCCTAGCACCTGCTAGGTAAAATTTAGACCTACTCTCTGCATTAAGAAACCAAAAACATACACTGGGGAGAGGCTTGCAGTCTAAAGGATGTAAAGACTCCTCAAAACAATAGAGGTGCATGCAAGAGCGGTCGCTGCCTCTTCCCCTGCCCATCCCACAATGCTCGAATCTGGGATCAATATACAGCTTGCCAGCTATGGCCGATAAGGAAGCAGCCTTTGATAATGCAGCCAAAGAACGTGTGGGATCAATGAAGAGTACAAAATATGGAAGAAAATATACCTTTTCTGAAAGATTTGGTGATGACCCAGGCTCTGGAATGGCCCAGCCTCACTGCCAGAGGCTTCCAGATGTGACCAGACCAGAAGGGAGAGATTTCAGCACTCATCGACTTGTCCTGGGGACACACACATCAGATGAACAAAGCACCTTGTGACAGCCAGTGTGCAGATCCCTAATGATGATGCCCAGTTTGATGCTTCACACTACAAAAAGGAGAAAGGAGAATTTGAGGTTTCAGCTCCGTTAGTGGAAAAATTAAGGAAACAGAAATTAAGATCAACCACGAAGGTGAAGTAAAGGCAATTACTGCTTCTCAGAACCCTTGTGCCCACCACAACAAAGCTCCGCCCAGCAAAGTCCTTGTGTTTTGCTTTTTTTTTTGAGGGGGAGTCACAACCTAGTGATCCTCAGAGGTTACTCCTGGCTCTCACTCAGGGAATTGCTCCTGGAGGAAATCGGGGGACCATAGGGTGCCAGATATCGAAGCCAGTTGGTCACATGCAAAAGCATGTTGTGCTTGTCTCGGCCCCGATATCCTTGTTTTTGACTATACAAAGCATCCTTCAAATCAGACCCTACTGGTGAGTGCAAACCTTTAGACTTGCGTTCCAGGGACACCAGAAGGAAGGATATGGGCTTTCTTGGAACCCAAATCTCAGTGGACACTTAGTGTTTCAGATGTCCACTTAGCATCTGCTTCTGTGGGATCAGTGCTGTTCCAAAGGAAGGAAAAGTTGTGGATGCAAAGACCATCTTTACAGGCCACACAGCAGTAATAGAGGATGTTACCTGGCATCTGCTCCATGAGAGTCTGTTTGGTTCAGTTGCTAATGATTAGAAACTTATGATTTGGGGGATACTGTTCAAACAGTACTTCCGAACAAAGTCCCTCAGTTGATGCCCACACTGCTGAAGTCAACTGCCTTTATCTCAACCCTTATAGTGAGTTCATTCTTCCCACAGGATCAGCTGATAAGACTGTTGCCATGTGGGATCTGAGAAATTTGAAGCTTAAGTTGCATTCTTTGGAGTCACAAAAAGATGAAATCTTCCAGGTTCAGTGGTCACCCCACAATGGAGACTATTTTGGCTTCCAGTGTACTGAATGTTTGGGATTTGAGTAAAATCAGAGAACAATCCCAGAAGATGCAGAGGATGGACCGCCAGGAATTACTGTTGGATTCATGGTGTCACACTGCTAAAATATCTGATTTCCTCCTGGAATCCCAATGAACCTTGGGTGATTTGTTCTGTTATCAGAAGACAATACCATGCAAGTGTGGCAGATGGCATAGAACATTTGTAATGTGTAAGACCTGAAGGAAGCATTGATCCGAAGGACAAGGGTCCCTAGATCTGCCTGCACTTGTGTTTTAGACTCCCTTTTTCCTCTCAACCCAAGATTGATTTAACACTCATTTTGAGACACAGACTTTGTTTGGCTATCTCTCTTTTTTAGGTACTGTCAACAATGCTATTAGCTCAAACAGCAGGTATTTCTAAATATTAACTGGGGACTTAGATCCAGTAAAGCCACAGGCATACTTAAACATTATTTGGAATTTTCAGTAACGTACGTCTGAAGTAACCCAGTGTAAAGGGGGGGTTATTGTGGTCATTTTCCTTTGAGACTACATCCTTAAGTTTCTTGTGTGAAGGCCGGAGTTAGCGAAGACAGCAAAGTGAGGTAGGTGTCTGAGCCATGAAATAGAAAGTACGGCAAGATGTCCTTTTATTCAGAGAGGGGAGATTCTACACAAATTTCTGCTCTTACAATATTTACAACTCTGTAGCAAATATTGTCCTATGTAGACCATTCTGTTTCTTCCAAGTTAAGTCAAATTTACATGTTTCATATGTTTTGTTTTTTTAGTGTATTTTTTTTTAGCTCTTTTTCATAATATTTTTTTCCTTTCTAAAATTGGTTTTTTCAAACTTAGGACCACAAAGTTGTAAAGATGTATGTTTTTACCTAAGAGATTTTTGCCACAGGTAGACTGTTTTGTTAAGTCAAGAAAAGTGAATATCAATACCTTGTAATTGTTTTTAAAATTAAATTAATCCTGCATGAAAGTTGCTTTTTCCTTCTTAGAGCTAGTCCTTGACCACTAGTTTGATACCTTCTCGAACTGAGTGACCAATTTCACCAGCAGGCCCATTATACTCCATGACTAGCTTTGTAAGTGCTCATAATGGAATAAATTTCTTTTCTACATAAAAGACTCTCTCTTGAAGAAGTCTCATAGCCACCTTCTTTTCTCTTTGATTCCGTGTAGACGGAACCTTGGGAATTATGTACACACATATCTTGCTCTGAAGCCTCTTGTGCTATGGGAGCTTGGCCAGCAGCTCATGCAACTGTCCTGACTGGATCCCAGAACTTTGGCTGGATAAAGTGCTTCCCCAAAGTTGGCACCCCTGCTAACCCCTCTCCCTCATTTCTGTATTAAGAACACACACCTCTGCATTCAGGGCAAGTTTCAGTCCTCAAACTCAGGTGACTTCTTGCCAATAAGAGTTCGTTTTATATTCAGTGGCTCCTATGCTTCGGATGGCAGCTATGACTTATCTCCACATACTAGAGCAATATTGATGAACTCAGATAATCTCTCACCCTGTTCATTCCTATTCTAGGCCATGGGTCCCGATATGGAGTTCTTCAGCCAATCTTCTCGGCCCTACCTTGGCATTAAAAATCACTATGATCTTGTAAAAGGTGTGACCATTTTTATAGAACTCCTCCAATTCCATGTAGAATTGGTCATGTCCACCAAGACCATTCATGGGAACTCACAGTTCCCGAAGGCTGAAGTGAAACGTTGGACTTGGGAATCTCCCTGGCAGACAGTTCCACAATGAAATTGACCACATCATCTTCAATCTACGATTTTGTCTGACCGATGTTAAGCTGTCATCCCCAAATTCCAAACAGGATCGGACCACAGTCTCCCTCCAAATTTCTACTTCCCGCAATGGGGAGAAAAGGTTGCAAAGTTTAAGAAGAGAACTCCCAGAATGACCACCAAATGGGAACTCTTTGGCACCATTGCAGCAACATGGGAAGATACCATCATTGACGACATCGATGAAGAATACAACCAACTGGTTCAGCACCTCCATGATTGTGCAAAGAATGCCAAGAGAGAAAGACACAAAAGGATGCTTGTCTTCAGAAACGCTTGAGCTCATTCACCATTGTGGCAAGAGCGTGAGCCTCAGAAGACCAAATGCTAATGCCCAAGCTTGCTAAACGGTGCAGAGAAGCGATAAAAGAAGACCTCAAAGAAGAAGAGCAGAAATACTGGAAGATGCAGCAGAAGCCGGGAAAAAGCATTCGCACTGCCCACCTGTCCTTGCCAACTATAAGATCAAGATGACTGTCCTCCAACGTCCTGATGGATCTATCACATCTTCCAGAAAGGCAATGGAGAAGATTATCCATGACTTCTACTCAATCTCTTGATAGCCAAATCCACCTGCCCACATACCAAATTCCACAGGATGGATATGTCATTCCCAATGTTCTCCCTTCTGAAATCTGACATGCCATCTCGTCAGTAAAGAAGGGAACAGCACCAGGCCCAGACAAAGTCAGAACCGAACACCTGAAGAATATGCCGTTGGTACTCATCAATACACTAGCTCGGCTCTTCACACGCTACCTGTCCAAATGCAAGGTGCCCTCCCAATGGAAAACCAGCAGGACAGTTCTACAGTTCAAGAAGGGAGACATTCACGACATTCGCAACTATCGCCCCATCTGCCTGTTGTCCGTCATCTACAAGCTGTTCACTCGAGTCATCCTGAACAGGATTAGCAGAACATTAGATGAAGAACAACCATCTAAGCAAGCTGGCTTCCAAAAAGGATTCAGCATAACCAACAATTTCCGCCATCACCAAGCTCATTGAGGTTTGTAGGGAGTACAAGATGCCCACTGTCTCATATTCATTGATTTACAGAAAGCCTTTGATTCTGTTGGAGACGGAAGCAGTCATCGATGCCCTAGCCAAACTGTGCGTTCAAACCCAATAAATACATCAAGATCCTTCGTGAGCTGTATTACGGATTCACCACCAGGATCTCACCATTCTACAAAGAAGTGATCATTGATGTCAAAGGGGGTTCAGCGGGGTGATACCATTTCACCAAAAACTCTTCAGCGCCACCCTCGAGAACATCATGTGACAATTAGAATGGGAAGGAATGGGAGTGAAGATAGATGGTCGGCAACCTATACCCACCTCTGCTTTGCTGATGACATCGTTGTAATAATGCCAAACATTAGCCAAGCGGCACAAATGCTGCTGACTTTGACCGAGAATGTGGAAAGATAGGTCTACAGCTGAATCTCAAGAAAACTATGTCTATGAAAAATGAACTAGTTCCAGAGGCCCCATTCACTCTCAGCTGGACAAATATCTCTGAATGCAGCATTTATGTATACCTAGGTCGAGAAGTCAACATGATGAACGACCTAAAATCTGAGCTGCGCAGGGAGGAAGAGAGCAGCATGGAATCCCTTCAAAGGCATTGAAGAAATAGCTAAAAGGACAAAGAACCTCCGGCTCTGGGCACATCTCTTTGACTCTACCATTCTCCCTGCATTAACATAGCCTCAGAGACCTGGGCCCTACGAAAGCTGGATGAGAATGCTATTCGGGTCTCCAAGAGAGGAATCAAAGAGCTATGCTTGGAATATCGCGCCTCACTCAAGTGAGAGAAGGAATCGGAGTTCCCACCTCCGTTGCTATTCCAGAATCAGGGGATGCTGTCTCATTTGCCAAGGCATCAAAAATAAGATGGGCTGGACATGTAATGTGATTTTGGATATAACCGCTGGACTAGAGCCGTTACCGACTGGATCCCATGGAACCTCAAAAGATCACTGGCAGCCCACCTACAAGATGGTTGAGACTTCTTTGTCAAGACCTAAAGGAGCTGGTTTTTTGAGGCTTTTCTTATTCCTGAATCAACCAGATGCCATTGTGCTACTGGCACGTGATAGGTTCAAATGGAAATGTTACTGGCGCCTCCTTAGAGCAAATTCATGAATAACGGGATTCAAGTGATCAAGTGAATTTGTTTTAGGATTACTTAGGTGCCTGCTCCCAGTTCTGTGCCCGGATGGCTCCTGGCTGTGTTTGGGAGTACATGTAATATCAGAGTACTTTTTCTATTTATATTATATATTTGCTTATTATTTGTTAAATGCTTAGCTATCCTTTTATCTTCAGACTACAAGGAAAAATCTGTCCTTAGAACAGAAATTTTGGTCTCATTTGGAAATAGATAACATAAGTAACTTGAGAGAAAGCTCAGGCATTTGACAAATATTTCTTTAATTACATAGATTACCAAGTGTTTCAATAGCAGCACCAATTTTTCAAGAAGTTGAATTTGGTTTCAAAATAAAAGCAGAAAACAGAAGTACTGATTTCAGAAATACTTCCAAAAAGAATCAGCATTACAGCCATTATCTAATCTCTTATAACAAAAAAATGAGTAAATATCTGCACCACCTCTTACTGCAACTCATTTCTTGAGGATAAATGAGACACTATTCTTTCACAGCTTCAAATTCAAAGGTGCCATGTGGTACCCAACTCTCCAACTATACTTCAAATGCAAGAAAACATAAGTTGTTCTAATTTCCTTCTGTTAGCCTCTGGTTTTTATGCACATCACTCAGAAATAAAAATTTCTTAGACTGCTACCTTCCTGAAGTCTGAATTGGAGAAATTCACTAGAGTCATCATTAATGTTTTTTAAATGAGATATTAACTTGCAGTGGCACAGAATGCATAGAGCTAGACAGCTTAACTGCAGTCTAAGTGGAGGAGGGGATGCCTTATAACTCATAAATAATTAGGACAGTGTTTGATCCCTTCTTTCCTCATGGGACAACTAAGCTAAAATAAAGCAAAGCAAATGAATGTATCTAGCTTTTTTGGACATATTAACAGATTTTATAACACATTTAATACATGTTTCTCTGCAGCAAGCAATTCAGGCAAAGATCTGATTGCTCAATTTATCATTTGATACTTTTCAAAAGCTGAAAATTGCACTCATTCTACATCTTATGTTTTCTGGTAGCAAACATAGCTCAGAGCTGGCCACAAGGATTGCTTTTTAAAATGCTGGTAATTGCTAGAGGATGAAGAATAGTTCTTCCGCCCTTTGCTTTCTTTCCCAGTTGACAGCAAGAGTGACATCAGTCATCACCGCCCCAGCCACCAGTTGCTCTGCCTAAGTTTCTACCCTAGAAAAATAATAATTTGTCTAGTTGTTTTACTGAGCATATTTTCTTATGTGCAATAAAATACCAAAGCTTAGGAAATAGAGAAACCAGTCCAGTAATGGTAGAGTAATGGAAAATTGCAAACAGTGAATTCTTCTCTAATTTATTGAGGCAACTTAACTAAACAATTGATTTTTTGTTTTGGGGCCATATTCATCTGTGCCAGTGCTTGTACCTAGATCTGTGCCCAGAGATAACTCCTGTAAGACTTGGGGAAACCATTAAGGGGTACCAGGGATCAAACTTAGGTTGCCCACATGCAAGACAAGTGCCCCTATCCACTATACTAACTCTCCAGCCTTATTGAGTATTTACTTTAGTTTTTATGACTTTTTTTCAGGGATGCAATTTATCCCTCTTCAAAGTACATTTACCATTCCAAACTACTTCTAAGAACCAAAATCTCTCCAACCACTGCAGCACATATAACACCCCTCTTCTTGGTAACCTCAATTCTGTGGTCTCAGTGTATAGATGTAGTTTTGTTTGTCTGTTTTTCTGTTGCTTTGCTTTCCTTCTCCATATCCACAGATATATTAGATTATCTAATATTTGCCTTTCTTCTTCTTATTTATTTCATTTAACATGATCTTGTACATTGCCATCCATTTTTGTCAAAAGGCAAGATTTCATATTTTCTTATGGCTAAAGAGTATTCCACTGTGTGAATGGATAAAGAAAGTCACCCAGATTTCTTTGTCCATTCATCTGTAACTGAGTATTATAGATGCTTCAATATCCTGGCTATTGTCAAAGTGTAGAATTGATTGTTTGTGTACACCTTTTTAGAATTGGCATTTTTGTGTTCTTTACGTGAATAGCTAAGAGTAGAATTAATTGTTCCTGGTTACTAATGAGTCACTAGATCACTAAATCACTACACATCCCGTTGTTCATCAATTTACTCGAGCGGGTGCCAGTAACATTTCCATTAAATCCTATCATGTGCCAGTGTAGCCCAATGGCATCTGGTTGTTTGAGGAATACGGAAGAGCCTCAAACTGTTCGCTCATGGTCTTGGCGAAGAAGTCTATCTTGTAGGTGGGTGGCCACATGATATTTTGACATCCGTGGGATCCAATCAGTAACAGCTCTAGTCCAGCGGGTATCTCCCAAATCACATTACATGTCCAGTACATCTGATTTTTGATGCCTTGGCAAACGAGACAGCGTCCCTGACTCTGCAACAGCAACGGAGGTGGGAACTCAGATTCCTTCTCTCACTTGAGTGAGGCGTGATATTCCAAGCATAGCTCTTTCAATTCCTCTTTGGGAGATCCAAATTGCATTCTCATTCTACTTTCGTAGGGCCCAGGTCTCTGAGGTGTATGTTAATGCAGGGAGAACATTGGAGTCAAAAAAGATGTGCCCAGAGCCAGAGGTTCTTTTGTCCTTTTCACTATTTCTTCAATACTTTTTGAAGGGCAATCCATGCCACTCTCTTCCCTCCTGCACAGCTCAGGTTTTAGGTCGTTCATTATGTTGACTTCTCGACCTAGGTGCACATAACTGCAGCATTCAGAGATGTTTGTTCCATTGAAAGTGAATGAGGCCTCTGGAACTAGTTTATTTTTCATGAATATAGTTTTGTTTAGATTCAGCTGTAGACCTATCTTTCCACATTCTCAGTCAGTCAGCCAGCATTTGTGCCGCTTGGCTGTTTGGTGTTATTAGAACGATGTCATCAGTGAAGTGGAGGTGGTGTAGTTGCCAACCATCTATCTTCACTCCCACTCCTTCCCATTCTAATTGTCGCATGATGTTCTCAAGGGTGACGCTGAAGAGTTTTGGTGAAATGGCATCACCCTACTGAACCCTCCTTTTTGACATCATGGTCACTTCCTTGTAGAATGGTGAGATCCTCGTGGTGAATTCGTAATAGAGCTCATGAAGGATCTTGATGTTTTGGATTTGAACACCCTGTTTGGCTAGGGCTTAGATAACCACTTCTGTCTCCAACAGAATCAAAGACTTTCTTTAAGTCAATGAACTTGAGACAGAACTTGCATCTTGAACTCCCTACAAACCTCAATGAGCTTGGTTACCATGTGGGTATTGCTGATTGTACTGAATCCTTTCCGGAAGCCAGCTTGCTCACATGGTTGTCCTTCATCTAATGTTCTGCCAATCCAGATCAGGATGTATAGAGTGAATAGCTTTTAGATGACGGGACAACAGGCTGATGACGTGATAGTTGCCAATGTCGTGAATGTCTCCCTTCTTGAACAGTAGGAACTGTCCTGCTGGTTTTCCATTGGAAGGGCACCTGGCATTCAGACCGGTAGTGTGTGAAGAGCCGAGCCAGTGTATTGATTGAGTACAGATGGCAGATTCTTCCAGGTGTTCAGGTCTGATTTTGTCTGGGATGGTGCTGTTCATTTCTTTACTGATGAAATGGCATGTCGGATTTTAGAAGGGAGAATGTTCGGAATGACATACCCATCCTGCGGAATATATATGTGGGCAGGAGGACATGGCTGCCAAAGAGATCTGAATAGAAGTCATGGATAATCTTCTCCAGTGCCTTTCTGGAACATGTCATAGATCCATAAGGGCATCATAGGGCAGTCATCTTGGTCTTATAGTTGGCGAAGGACAGGCGGGCGTTGTGAATGCCTCACTAATGAATACTATGCTAAATCCATTTAACTATTTTGGGAAATCTCTACATTATTTTCTATAGATACTGAACCAATTAAGTATAGCTAGTAACCATTATGAGGGTTTACATTTCTTCTTACTTCAACTAATGCTTGATGCCTCTGCTTTATTTTTGAAAATGGCCATCCCTCACATTTGCAAGGTGACTAATAAGTAAGACAAAGGTCTTACATATTCGGCATTTGCATTTGCAATTCTTTGATAAGAAGTGATAATGAACACTTTTCAATGCATGTTTTGACTTTATGCATTCTTATGTGATGGCTTCTTAAAACAAAGAAAGAAGAGTTGGATCAATTATGAATGAACACAAGCAGTATAAAAAATATGCTGAATTTTCCTACTTAAATCTCCCTTTGTTCACCTTGGAGTAGATTACAAAATTCTTGGGGAAGCTCAATACAATTTAAAATTCTTCTAATATACTTTTATTCCAACAAAACACCTTTTCCAGTCTTAATAGCTATTTGTGATGGTAGTTGTTAGATGAACAAATAATATCTGAGAACAGTTTTATTAGTTCTTTATATTGCCGGTCCCTAAGTTCATACATACAAGTAGAGTTATGAGTAAGATTGCTTTTTGTCCTACTGCATAAAAGAGGTGTTTTGGTTTCTGGTACTAAATGATACCTGCAGAGTTTGGGGATGTTCGGGATGACACTTTTAAAAGATGAAACTATTAAGAGAGATAGTTTGGCCAGTAGAGCTTACGTCTTGCTCACTACTGACCAGGGTTTATCTCAGAACCCTCCAAGCTAGCCAGAAGTGATACCTGAGTGCAGAACCAGAAGAAAACCCTGAGCACTAATGGCTGTGACCAAAAACAAAAAAGAAAAAAAGAGTTTCAACTTCAACCTCCTCTTGGGTTTCTGTTAATGTCATTAGTCTGCATTGACAAATTGAACTTTAAGCTGATTTTATTCAATAATAAGAACAGTCTTCTGAAATCACCAGCTGATATTAATAAAATGGGACCTTTTTTATGAAATTTGCCTACAAATGTATGGACATGAAGATTATCATGCTGAGTGAAATTAGTCAAAAAGGAAAAGGAAAGATATAGAATTACTGCATTCATTTGGAGATATAAAAATAGTATGAGACTAATATTCAAAGCTAGGCAAAACAGTGTCCAGGAGGACCTGCCAAGGGTTGGAATATACCACAAGTGTGTGGGAGCAGAGGTTAGGTAGATAGGGAAGGAATCAGTCTGTCAAT
Organism: Cryptotis parvus; assembly: GCA_021461705.1. Lineage (NCBI taxonomy): Eukaryota > Metazoa > Chordata > Mammalia > Eulipotyphla > Soricidae > Cryptotis > Cryptotis parvus. The sequence goes on from JAJIBD010025643.1 coordinate 14,204, forward strand.
AACAGTTGGAAATGGTAGTGCTAAACTAGGACTGCAAATTAAAAATAGATAAAGGGATATACATGATAAACCCTCAGCTTATGTATTGCAAACCACAATATGGAAAAGAAGAAAGAGAGAGAGAGAGAAGAAGAAGAAAAGTGATAAAAGTGCCTGTAATAAAGGCAGGGGGGGACTGGAGCGATAGTCCAGCTGGTAGGCGTTTGCCTTGCACGCAGCTAGCCCATGCCAGCCCGGGTTTGTTCCCCAGCATCCCATATGGTCCCCAAGCACCGCCAGGAGTGATTCCTGAGTGCAAAGCCAGGAAAAACCCCTGAGCATTGCCGGTGTGACAAAAAAAGAAAAAAAAAAAGGCAGGTGGCCTGGGGGTGGGGTGGGGGTTGGGGTAAGGAAACGGGACATTGGTGATGGGAAATATGCACTGTGGGGGATAGGTGCTGTAACATTTTATGATTGAACTCCAATCACGAACAGATTTGTAATTTTCTATTTCATGGTGATATAATAGAACATAAATAAAAATGGGACCTTTCACCAAAACTTTGATGAAACTGATCTACAGTGGGAGGCTCAGGTGCTATTATCCACTGAGAGGACTGTTTGCTATACTAACAGAACTTTGGAAAAGCTTCAACTGAATTTACAAATGGAACCATGACTGTGACTATTATTGATTTTTATGTTAGTTTAGACTCTCAGACATGGGGCAGAGCGGTTCCTTGCTCTCCCTGTGCCCAGCCGCTCATGAGGCAGTCGGGAGGCATGGTGGGTTCCAGCCTTGGCCCACCACCCCGGCAGAACCTCACAACAAGCCAGACGACCCCCACCCACTCCATGGCGCCGCCATTTTCCACATTGGACTTCCCTTACATCAGAACTCCACCCAGCCGACCAGCCCATCACAGCCCGGATCATCGACACCCACCCTGGAGCAGTTTCTTCCTCAATCCGGCCCAGGTATGCTGGTCCAGAGACTCTCAGACATGGGGCAGAGCGGTTCCTTGCTCTCCCTGTGCCCAGCCGTTCATGAGGCAGTCGGGAGGCATGGTGGGTTCCAGCCTTGGCCCACCACCCCGGCAGAACCTCACAACAAGCCAGACGACCCCCACCCACTCCATGGGCGCCGCCATTTTCCACATTGGACTTCCCTTACATCAGAACTCCACCCAGCCGACCAGCCCATCACAGCCCGGATCATCGACACCCACCCTGGAGCAGTTTCTTCCTCAATCCGGCCCAGAACCTCACAACAAGCCAGGCGACCCCCCCACCCACTCCATGGGCGCCGCCATTTTCCACATTGGACTTCCCTTACATCAGAACTCCACCCAGCCGACCAGCCCATCACAGCCCAGATCATCGACACCCACCCTGGAGCAGTTTCTTACTCAATCCGGCCCAGGTATGCTGGTCCAGAGACTCTCAGACATGGGGCAGAGCGGTTCCTTGCTCTCCCTGTGCCCAGCCGTTCATGAGGCAGTCGGGAGGCATGGTGGGTTCCAGCCTTGGCCCACCACCCCGGCAGAACCTCACAACAAGCCAGACGACCCCACCCACTCCATGGGCGCCGCCATTTTCCACATTGGACTTCCCTTACATCAGAACTCCACCCAGCCGACCAGCCCATCACAGCCCAGATCATCGACACCCACCCTGGAGCAGTTTCTACTCAATCCGGCCCAGGTATGCTGGTCCAGAGACTCTCAGACATGGGGCAGAGCGGTTCCTTGCTCTCCCTGTGCCCAGCCGTTCATGAGGCAGTCGGGAGGCATGGTGGGTTCCAGCCTTGGCCCACCACCCCGGCAGAACCTCACAACAAGCCAGACGACCCCCACCCACTCCATGGGCGCCGCCATTTTCCACATTGGACTTCCCTTACATCAGAACTCCACCCAGCCGACCAGCCCATCACAGCCCAGATCATCGACACCCACCCTGGAGCAGTTTCTTCACTCAATCCGGCCCAGGTATGCTGGTCCAGAGACTCTCAGACATGGGGCAGAGCGGTTCCTTGCTCTCCCTGTGCCCAGCCGTTCATGAGGCAGTCGGGAGGCATGGTGGGTTCCAGCCTTGGCCCACCACCCCTGCAGAACCTCACAACAAGCCAGACGACCCCCACCCACTCCATGGGCGCCGCCATTTTCCACATTGGACTTCCCTTACATCAGAACTCCACCCAGCCGACCAGCCCATCACAGCCCGGCTCGCGCGCCACGCGGTTCATTAATAAAGGCTTTATTTGGAGGTGTTTATAGAGTATGCCTCCCGCAAGGCAAGCCTAGCAAGCTGCTCGTGTTGTATTTGATATGCCAAATGCCAGTAACAATTATATTAGATCATTCTCATGACCTAATATAATGGTTTGAGGCTCTTTATGTTCCTGTACCAAGCCGATGCCCTTGGCTCTACAGCATGTGCAGGACATATTGAGATATTACTGGTGCCCGCTCTAGCAAATAGATGATTAACAGGAAGGTCGTGATCGTGATCGTTAGTTTAATGTCCTGTGTGTTTCTGAAAATACATTCTATGACATTGAAGTAAATATAGTAACAAAATCATACATCAATTTCTCATTGGATTGCTGTATGTTACTTAAAACTGTTCTTCTGATATTGTGGCAGACAATGCCAAACTGGATAGGAAATGCACAGTTTCTATGAACAAAGTAATCCATTTTCTTTGGAGAAGCAAGATCTCTCTGGCTGTTACCTTAGAAGATTTCTCCCAATGATCTTTATAAATGATTCCTTGATAGATATGATGTTACAAACATGGTTGGACTGCTCAAATATAAATTATGTACCTATATGCTTCTCAAAGTTCATGTAGTCTTAAAGTAAATTTCAGTTCCATTATTTGTGCTGGCATTTTTATTTTGCATTCTGTCCCTCATTAATTATGGTACTCCTTGGAAGACACTGTTTGTTCTCAGCTTCAGAACAAATAAGAACAAAGTTTTTCTGTTATTTCATTTTCATATTTCTAGCACAAAATTAGCACCTGACAAAGTCATCTTATTAACATTTGTGAACTAAAAGATACATTTTTGACTAGGACCCATCAAAAACTTTTTATAATTGATTTTCTTTTTTATGTTTATTCAAGTGGCAAAATATAGGATTATTTATTCCCAAACAGAAATAACTTTTTCCACTGTCCCAATAATTAAACATAAATTACTATCTTCCAGGTAATCTATTCATTAAGGTAAGGAAATATTTTTGTATTATGTCTTGTTATCTTTTAATTTTCTCTAATATATCAGGCCCCTGTACTGTCATATTTTAAATCTCAAGGCTTCAGAGACAACAGATCATGCAGGTAAACAAATTAGACAAATACAAATCAACTTGATTTGAAAAATATATAACATCTGTGCTATGTTTTAAGTTATAAAACAAATTTAAACAATTTGAACTAAAAACTATAATGTAGACTCTAGATCAGAAGTTAACATCTTTCTCCTCCCTAGCCCCACCAAGAGTGAGTGCTGAGCACTCACCAGAAACAGAACTCACTCAGAACTCGTTTCTGACTGTTCTGAACAGTCAGAAATGAGTTCTAAGTTCCACTGATATGGCCCAAAATCAACAAAAGAGTCTTCAATTTTTCTGAACCTATCAGTTAAATATCAGAAGTTCCTCTAACTTAAGAAATTATGAATTTCTAAATGTTTAATTATTTGAGATTAAACCCTTTGTATAGTCAGTTACAAGTTAAAATAAACTAATTTACTTTTCTATCATTCCAGAAGTAGGAAGATTCTACTCTGTTCAAGAACCATTCTATTCAAGTTTCAAATGAAAAGTATACTTAAATTTTAAATGTGAAATATGGAAATAATCTGAAATAATAATTTACACAATTTATTACAAAAATAATTTAGACAACAAATTCATTCAAATATTTCTTAACACCCTATGCAAATTGTAATAGTTTAGAAATACAAGTATTATAGGAAAGATCTTTCATCTTGGTCCGACTCTTAGAGTTCTCTCTCTCCTACTCCAAGCAAACAAACTTAGTTCAATCCAGCACAGTAATATCAATTATTAAGAGCTGATAGGCTTTGAATTGACCAGAATGGATCTCACTGGACACAGTAATACTGCTTCTACATTGACTTTGCTTAAATATTCCTTAGTGTTCCGCCTCAAAGCACTCGTTTCTGGTGAATTCTAAAAAGAAATAATCCTCATATTCCAGCTCCAGATTTCATATCTGGATAGCTTTATTGAAATTACTCAATTTTATTAAGAAAAAACCCCTCTGGTTGCCATCTGGCAGCTATGTATTTCAAATAACAGCTCAAATGACTACAATTAAATCTATTTCATAATTCATCATTCAACTGTCCTTAGTCATCATGTTGTACTTTATAAAATCTATGTATGCTTCCTAGACATGCATTAGCGTGATTATAAATGAATTAAACATTATTAATCCAGAGCTGTAACTGGCTACTATCTGATGCTGCTTAGTAGCCTAATTATGTTAGACAGACTAAATTGTTTCAAATGAACCTTCACAAGGTCCTTAATAAAATAAAACAGTGATTTTATTTTGTGTTATGTACTTTCTGCCAGAAGGTTCTCCTGGGGCTTCAATAGTTTTCTTTTCTTTCCTATTAGCTAGAAAGCACAATTGAGTAAGCCTGTGAACTTTACAGGAGCTTACACCAAAAAATATTTCTCACTCTTTGACAAGCACTATGGTGAGGTTTGAGGTTGCTGTATAAGCAGCATGATTTACTGATTCTTTCTTAAGGGAGTTGGCTACAGAAGAGACTTAAAATGCCTTAGGAAAGAAAAGAAGAACTTTCATGATAGTTATGGAGAGGAAAAAAATTTATAAAAATTTGGGTGGAGTGAATATTTGAAATTGGAATTTGTCAGCAGAGTCATTAAGGATTTACCCCAGAGAGCAGACTGTAAGGGACACTAAATTTTAAAACCATTTCTTCAGACTGTTTTGTACCATCAGAAGTTCACCAAAGGAGTAGGTAACTTGTCTATTATTTCTAAGCCAGAGCATATGAGTCAGGACTTGGCTCAGGACACCCTACACAGAGAAGAGGGAAGATGAGAGGTTGAATGTAAACAATGTATTTCTCATTCCCACTGTATTTCGTCAAGCACGTGAAAAAGGAAAACCAGGATAATCAAGTGACTACACTTCTAAGCAAGGTGTTCCTGTAAATGATGGTTTTTGTGAGGAAATAGCAATCAATAGTGGCCCTCAGTGGGAAAGCACTGCCTGGGACCAACAAAAGTTTCCAGACTACTTGTTCCTATTCTCCAACTTCCCACACTTTGAAACACAAGCTCTGTGAAGTCCGACAATTGAACAGAATTTTTTAAAATTTTTTTTCTTACCCTGTGCCTTCCCAGCAAGAAAACACCACAGGCACCACAACAATACAGAACACTTACTTGTACCTGGAAACTCTTCAATTTCAGAAATGCTGTACTTAACGTAGTACCAAGTCACATTGGGATTTCCAGGTTTAAGGTTTTTATTTCTGTGTCTTGTTTCCCTTGTGTAGAGTACAATGAAATTGGCAGCAGCAAATACTGGAAATAAGAATAAAAACTTCCTTTACAATTACTGAAATGTTTATCATTTCAGAGCATATATTTTCTTAAGCAGGTGGATACCTATCAAAAAATGTCTTTAATTATGTGTTGAGATTTATAAATTTTAGCTGGATGTCTTGATAAATCTAAAGAGAATCTTAGATCTAAAGGTTTTACAAATTAGCCAAATAAGTAGCTTCAGTGAAAGCCCCAAATGTTTAATGTTTTACTAGAGAAAGAAAAGCGCATTCATGCAGATAAAGCAGGAAGACAAAATGAGAATTAAGCCCCTTTAGTGAAAGCTAAAAAATTGTAATATGTTTTACTAGAGAAAAAATGTGTTTATTCTATACAGACTATGTGGGAAGACAAAATGAGGAAGGAAACAGCTTCTTTTCAGCCATTTGGACCAAGCATTAGATAGAAATCTCCAAACTTTCAACACTATTAGTGCTCAGAGGAAGCCTAGAAGGTATTCATAATTAAGACTTTGGGGAAAACACAAGAATGAAAAATAATATTGAATAATACTAAAATATTAAATTGACTAATTTTCAAAGACAATATTATCAGAAAGAAAGAACTGGATAGCTTTTTAAAATATGTACTTTCCAGGAATTGTCCCTGATTTAAAAAAAAAATGAGCATCCCAATGATATTCTTGGAGCCATAAAACAATATATATGTTGCCAGTTTGAAACTAAGAGTAACAATCAATATAAATCTGAGATGAATGTATCCCAGATGTGATCAATTGAATTGGGAATTAATTACATTTGCCTAACTCTCAGCAAAGCTGATAGTTAAAATCACCATTAAAAGCACATTTTTATCTCCATACTCCACTTGTTCCTGGGCAAATAAAGACAAACTTTATAAACAATAACACTGGTTAATTTAAATAAGTTTAGAATCTCTCCTCATTTTTTTAAATAGGGTCCACTTCCATTTCTGCATCTGAGATAGGTTCTTCCAGTAAAAAGTGAAATGAAGTATATGGGAATAAAGGGGTGAAGAAAGCATAGTGCATTCTATTATAATGTCAGAGCTAAAGAAACCTTTTAAATGGAATAAAAAGTGAGTGCTAGAAAACTCAGTGCCATGAGTGTATTTTTGGAGGGTGTAGTTTTTGGTATAAATTTCCTTATATAAATGCTACAAACACAGGCAAAACATACATATTCTTTAGTAATTACAATGGATAAATAAACTCTAAGGTTGGACACACAGCAATGTGTCAGGGAACCGCTGGGGTTCCCAATAATGTAAGGAACAAATTCCCTTTTACTTCAAGGGCTGGTGACAGACGTCCAAGCCATGAGTTCAGCACAGTTCCAAAAGGCTTTTTTACTAATCATCAATAATTAAACAAGCTCTGCTACAACAATCCAAGATAATGGGATTTCCCATACCTCTAGCTCCTGGTCAGACCTCTGACCATGTGCTCAGGCCCACGTCACACACCAAAATGGATGCTTCTTCCCCAAGTCAGTCCCTTTATTTACCCAAAGCCCACCAAAAGCTAGAGACCCAAAATTCTCTCTTCTAGGAGGGTTGCGTCAACAAAGAGCAACAAATCAGCTTTTAGGTGCAGATGCTAGGTTGTGCCACACCTTTGGTTCAGGTCTAAACAAACAATAGTGCTAGGATTTAGTCCCTTCCTTAGAGATTATCCTTTATGTCAAACACTTGAAAGAGGGGACTTGTATAAAGAAATACATCTAATGAATGTATATTCACATCACAATTTTAGACCATGAACTTCATGCAACTTGATGATACCCACAAGTTCCTTCTTAATTCCGCTCTGCACCAGGGTAATTTTGAGTGTTCTGCCCTCTGTTTACTGAAAAGGTCATGCTTGCTGCCTGAGGGCAAACGAGCATGATTCCTCCTTTGATCTTGGCAGAGCTGATTCTTAAAATAGAGTACCAACATAGCCAGGGTGGTCTCCTCCTGGTAAATTCTAATTCAACCATGCTGTATTAAGAGGTATTAAGAGGAATTATGCCTAAACTAGATTGCATAGAAATAGCCAAAAAAAAAAAAAAGAATAGTAGAAATAAAAGTAATATTCCAAGAGTAATTAATTTGACAAGAGTCAAACTGACTCTTGTAACTGCCACACCCTCTATCAGTGTTTACACAAAAGGTCTTTAGCATGAACTCTGGCTTACAGACATGTTAATAGTTTAAAATTGTAAATAACTTTAACTGCAGAGATCCAAAACTAGCTAGGGTGTGTCACCCAACATCAATGAACATAAATCTTTGTTTCCTTTTTATCCCCAACAAAGTAGAGTAAATCTCTACCCAGGTAAACTGAAAATAAGATAAAGCATTCTGATTTAGGGCAACTAAATTTTAGCGAGAACTCTTTCTTTCTTTGACATAAACTAACAGTGCCAGTAATAATAATAATAATGATAATAATAACAATAATAATAGTAATAATATACCAAATAAGCACTGAAAGGTGAATTTTCATTCTTTCAAAATTCTGCTTTTGATTATAAAATTATGAATTTGAAATGCAATAAAGTGTTAAAATTTATATGGGAAGCTGACATTCTTTAAAGAAATTGAACAAACACTCCTGAAATTCGTATGGAATAATAAACCCCCAAGGATAGCTAAAGCAATCCTTGGGAAAAAGAAAAGATGGGAGGCATCACCTTTCCTAACCTCAAACTGTACTGCAAAGCAGCAGTAATAAAAACAGCGTGGTACTGGAATAAAAACAGACCTGTGGATCTATGGAATAGAGTTGAGTATCCTGACACCCACCCTCAAAGACATGATCAGTTAATCTTTGATAAAGGTGCAAAGAGTCCAAACTGGAGTAAGGAAAGCCTCTTCAACAAGTGGTGCTGGGAGAACTGGACAGCTACATGTAAAAAAATGAATTTGGACCTGTGTCTAACACCTTGCACAAAAAATCAGATCAAAATGGATTAAAGATCTCAATATCAGACCTGAATCCATAAAGTACATTGAAGAAAATATAGGAAAAACCCTCCACGACATTAAAGCTAAAGGCATCTTCAAAGGTGAAACACCATTAACAAAGCAACTAGAAGAAAACATAAACATATGGGACTACATGAAACTAAAGAGCTTCTGCACCTCAAAAGAAACAGTGACTAAGATACAAAGGCAGTCCACAGAATGGGAAAGAATATTCACCCAATACCCATCTGATAAGGGGTTAATATCCAGGATATATCAGGCACTGGTACAGCTATATAAGAAGAAAACAGCCAACCCCATAAAAAAATGGGGAGAAGAGATGAACAGAAACTTTGACAAGGAAGAAATTCGAATGGCCAAAAGGCACATAAAAAAATGCTCATCATCACTAATCATCAGAGAGATGCAAATCGAAACAACAATGAGATATCACCTCACACCACAGAGAATGGCCCATATTCAAAAGGGTAAAAAGTAACAAGTGCTGGCGTGGATGTGGGGAAAAGGGGACTCTCATACATTGTTGGTGGGAATGTCGACTTGTACAACCTTTCTGGAAAACAATATGGTCATTCCTCCAAAGATTAGAAATTGAGCTCCCCTTTGACCCAGCCATACCACTCCTGGGAATATACCCTGGGAAGCCAAAAACACACAGCGGAAACACAATCCGCACTTTTATTTTCATAGCAGCACTATTCACAATAGGCAGAACCTGGAAACAACCAGTATGCCCGAGAACTGATGACTGGATAAAGAAACTGTGGTACATCTACACAATGGAATACTATGCAGCTGTCAGGAAAAATGAAGTTATGAAATTTGCCTATAAATGGATGGACATGGAAAGGATCGTGTTGAGTGAAATTAGTCAGAAGGAAAGAGAGAGACATAGAATGACTGCATTTATTTGCATGACATAAATATATCAGGTGATCTTACCAAAAGTGGAAATTACTGCAAACATGAGGGAGTCAGAGGTTGGGTAAGACAGAGAAGGGAACATGTGTGAATCAATGTCGAAAGGGCTGATACCAACATAGAACTGAACATTAAATACAGGCCAAAAAATGCACATGATGGCTTCCAAGTGTATGTAGTGCAACCCACAATGTGTAGGAGAAGGAAGGGAGAGAGAGGAGAGAAAGAAAAGAGATAAAGAACCTGCCATTTAGGCAGGCTATGGGAGGGAGGACTGAATTGGGGACATTGGTGGTGGGATATGGGCGCTGGTGGAGGGCGGGTGCTGGAACACTATGTGACTGAAACCTCCAAACATTAACAACGTTGTTATTGTATATCTCACGGTGGTATAATAAAGTATAAAAAAACATTTAAAAATTTATATGGGAAGGTATTCATAGACTATTACTATATTTTTCATTGGAAAAAATAACTGTAAGCAATATAAACATGTACATGTCAAAAAGTAAGCATGTTTAGACTAAAAAATGTTTTATGAAGCAAATGTGTCTCTGTATGTGTCAGCATCAACCAGCAAGAAGATTCTAGCTTTTTACAAAATATTTTAGTTGAATCAGCTTCTCTGCTTTGCCGTGTCTTAAAAATATAAATAATTCAGCCAGGGATGTACTGTACTAGAGTGCAAGATCTTGGTAAAGTGCTAGATACTCATTCTATCTCTCACACTTCAAAAAATAATAAACTAAAAATTAATTGCTCAAAGAAAATTAGATCTTTTTATTGTCTTAAGTGCTACTGCCTTTCCAAATGCACACAAACACATGTAAATCCTAGTACCTCAATAATAAGGATTTAAATATATAAGTAATAAGTAAAATAAAATTAGAATTCTGCCACTAAGTAATTAATGCAATTTTTACATTAATTTTGCTATTTCAATTCATTTTTCAGAACTAGCGATGTGAAGCTGAACCAGGTAACAATCTACCATCCTAGACACCACTTTTATCTGACAGGAGACTGGCAAATTACATATAAAATTATTACAGAAATAATTGAAAGTCAATCCTAAATACAGAATATATCTCCTATAATCTAATATATGAGAATATAAATGCAATCTGTTTTTAATGAGAAAGGGCGGGTGAGAGAGAAGTAACGTATTTATTTATTATAGTGACCTAAGTAGAGACACCAGAACTATGCTGTGGAGGATTGATAAAGGAGCAATGAGCTTGGTAATCAAATATATTTATTACATATCATGGGAGAACTCACCTGCTGACTATGTTTCCTTTGGGTGTCTAAAGGACCTCCTCAATAATCAATGAAGAACATGCTAATGAGGTTAACCGTAACATGGGCAAAGTGGCACTGTTGCACCTATGCTTTGCTTAATGACTGATGGTAAGAAAAATTAAGATGATACTAAATACTATGATATTATTGATTCAGTAATATATATTACTGAAGGATTATAGAATGTCATTAGTCTTGGACAGATGAAAGGTGGAAAAATTGCCATGAAAGAAGTAAATTTAGAATGGCAATTTCTCTTTCAGAACTAATTTGCATCCTTGGTCAGGGCTAATCCACAGAGGTAGTCTTATTAGTCCTTGAATTTGTAGTGGTGGTGTTATGTATCAGGGACTAAACCAAGAAATTGTCTAGATCCAAGGATATCCACTGGAATTCTTTGTGATGTGCTGTTTCTACATTCTGTTGCTGTCTCTAAACGGGCATCTGCAAGCAGAGGAGAATGGTCATCAAAAAGTTAGAATATCAGGAATGAAGGACATACAACCGAACCAAGTGAATAAATCTATCTATAGCTTCAGAAGTCTTTGAATCTTGGGGCATGCACTTTTTAACTCTGGAAACTTGTCAGTAACAATTTTTTTTGACTGATGAGTTATTGAAATTGCTTTCCTGTGTCTCAGGGACTCCAATGACTCTTTTATTTTGCTCCTCTTAATTCATCCTAGTTATCTGCTGTTGATTTATTTTGAGGCTCTTTTCTATCATCTTCTGTTGGCTGGAAGTTTTCTGCATCTCATCTTGGAGCTCATTGATTTTTGTATTCAGTTACTATGATTATGCTGCTGAGGTCTTAGAGTGATTTTTTTTTAATTTTACCTACAAAATAACTGAATTCTATCACTTCTGCTTGTAGTTTCCTTATTTCTGCTCTCATGCCCTCTTGTGTTATATTGGCTTATGTTGGATTATTTCTTTGAACTTATTAAACAACCTTCACAATTCCACTTTAAAGTCCTAATTCAAGAAACTATACATCTGGTCAGTATTGGTTGAAACTTCAGAGGTATCTTTGCTCACTGAACATGGTAGATTTCTGCACTGGTTTCCCATTTGCCTGTTGAAGTAAATCTCTCTGGTTCACTCCTTTAACCCTCTACCACCAAGAAGCTCTCAAAGAGAACTGATGTTTGATACTCTTTTCATTCCTTGTCGAACATATCCAACATAATTCATTATGTTTCCAAGATATCCAACATAATTCATTATTACTTATTTTGGAATTTTTTGTTCTGGTCCCAGGAGACATTATTTTCCATGTGGGATATGCAGAGGTGGGCCAGTCTACCTGGTCTAGCACAATGACAGTTGATTCCTCTGCTGTGGAAATGTATCTGCTTCATTCCCAGGACCAGGTTTCTCTGTACTGAAGATTAGAAGTCATTGGAAGAGTGAAAACAGTATACAGCAAGTACTAGAGGAAGACAAGCATCCATCTTAGCCTCTGAACCCTCAACTGCAGGATGACTTTTTTATTCCCTAAGTACACTCTGGTTTTGAGGGTTTTGTTGTTTTGAAAACTATCACCACAAATCACTTGGAAGAAGCAGTGACAAGATGGAGGGAACTAAATCTAATGTAATACATGAATAGGATCTGTGTGGTATAAGAGTAGATCAGGTTCCACTTATCTCAGAACTTATCTCAGAACTTATCAGAGTTCACTAAAACATGCAGCCTAAAGTTTCTTATCAATATTGTTAAAACACTATGCATGAATGTGTAGGAGGCTTCTTTATTCATTTGCAAAGACTGAATGCAAATGTGCCAGGAATTCATCGGCAATGAAATGAGTTCTGGGAATTGATTACAAATGTCCAATTTACCTCATTCAGGAAAAACTTTTTCCAAAAGACTTTACTGATACATAATTCACATACCTATTTTATAGAGAGATATAATTAACCTAATTGAAGATTCCAATCCATCACATACAATTGAACAAATTTTATTTTACTTATAGACACACACAATCATCGGCTCCATTGATTTGAAGACATTTAACACTTTCGGAAGAAACACTGTACTGGTTAGCAAACACAGATCCATTCCTTCATTCATGTCCCATATTGAACAACCACTTTCTGTATCTAGAAATGTGATTATTCTAAATATTGTTCGTAGATTGATTCATGGAGTTAGTAATCTTGTTATTGATACTAGTAGTAGTTGTTGATACTCCTCTTTTTACATAAAGTTTTCTAACTTTATCAATGCTGCAGAGTTTCCCTTATTATTTCTTATAAAATGAGTACATTGACAATTCCTATAAAAGCTCTTTTCTTTGTTTTAAATTTTTTGGACCAAGTAAGCTGGGATATGGACTCAGTGATAAGTCCAGTAGGGGCTGGAGGGCCACATGGGGTGCCAGAGATTGAAACTAGGTAGGTAGTTTGCAATGCAAAAGCCCTCTAACCACATATTCCTCAAAACTTGTTTATCTTTAGATTACTTTAATTGCATCTTTTTTAAAAAATAGCTTTATTGAATATAGAATTGTTAATTTATAGGGTTTATTACTCTGAACATACTTCTACTATTTTCTACTGCCTCCATTGCTTCTGAAGAGACATTAGCTATTGATTTCACTGTACTTTCCTGTAATAAGTTTGATTTTCTCTAGCTGCTTTCAAGATTTCTCCTTGCTCTTGAATTTAAGCACCTCTGTTATGATCTGTCAGTAACTTTTGCCTCATCTTATTTGGGATTCATTAGTTTGACAGATATTTAGGCTATTTTTCAGTAAATTTATAAAATTTTAATTATTATTTCCTTTAATTCTTTTTATTTTGCTTCTTTGCCTATCCCTCTTAAAATTGACCACATTTCTCATAGATTCTGTTGGTTGTTCTGCACTATTTTTGTCTTCATTTTGGGGCTTCACATAATCTCTGTCTTCAAATTCAATAATGTTTTCTGTCAGTTTAAATCACTAGAAGAGTTTCTCTAGTGATAGTTTTACTTAAATTTTTTTCAACTCTACAATTTTTATTTTTTGTTTGTTTTTATCTGTATCACTGTATCACTGTCTTCCCGTTCATCATCAATTTGTCTCGAGCGGGCCCCAGTAACATTTCCATATGTCCTGTCTCATGTTAGTAGAGCCCAAGGGCATCTGCTTGCTCCAGGAACATAAAGAGCCTTAATCCATTCCGGAATGAGGTCTATAATTGTTACTGGTATTTGGCATATCAAATACAACAAGGGTAACTTGCCAGGCTCTGCCGTGCAGGTAGCATACTCTTTTATCTGTAATTTCTCTTTAATTGATGCAACATCATGCTTTCTTTTTTTTTTATTTGTTTCCTTTTTCTGAATATCTTCTTAAAGATTATCTTGAAGGTTTTGTCTAGTATATATTTCACATCTGGTAACTCATTTAGATTTTAGTAACCTACTTTATTTCCTAACATATGAGTCATTACTTTCTGATTCTTAGTATGACTCAGAATTTTGTTGGAAATGAGACATTTTAGATAATATATTTTATCAGAATTAAGTGTTGACCATCTCTCCCTGGGGCTTTCCATTCTTATTTGCTTGTTCATTTATTTAATGACTCTCTAGATTATTTTCATTAATTCTATATTTCCTTAAGGTGTTAAGGTGATACGGCTAAACAGATGATAGAGGATTGCACATTCCCCAGTGATGCCAAGAACTTTTCCAGTGTTTTCCACAGTAGTTACTTTCCCTGAATTCATTAAGCAGCTAAAACTTCATTAATCTCAAACTGAGATGATAATGCTTTTAATCAAATCTGTAGGGCATAACTTATCTGAAATTAAAGTAAGCAAGTATTGGCTATTTTGAAAGGATTAGTTCCTAAGGCCAATGCTTGAGACTTACTGAGATTGCAAATGGGGTCCTTAGACAGAGAGACAGTACAACAGCTGAAGTACTTGCCTTGCATGTGGAAAACCTAGTTAGATTCCCAGCACAGTATTTGGTCCCTGAATCATCACTGGGAGTCCTCCAAGGGCACAGCGTATAGGAGTAATTCCTGAGCCATGCCAGATGTGGCTTAAAAACAAAGAAGGAGGAGGACGAGGAGGAGGAGGAGAATCAGAAGGAAGATGGAAAGGAGGAGGAAGAAGAGGAAAAGGAGGAATAAGAAGAGGAGAAAGAGGAGAGGAGTAGAAAGATGCATAGGAAAAGAAGGCAAAGGAGTAGTAGGAGGAGGTTGTACTGAGAGCACAATGAGCACTTCGCCCTGGCTTTCAAATCAGCCAATTCCTTTAGAGAGAGATGTAAATTCAATTTTGTAACCTGTATCTCTATATTCAAGAAAATTATATGGATCATGGTTCTGGACTTGAGGTCAAAAACTGCAATTTTCTCACGGTGGTATAAAAATATTAGAAAAAAGAAAAAAGAAAAGCTTTAATAAATAAATAGATAGATGAAGAAGAATGAAGAATGAATGAATGAATGAATGAATGAATGGATGAATGAATGAAGCAAGCTGCACTTCTGAGGGATCCCTTTCATGTTACAGGCTGAGCCTCTATAATTACTTAGATTGGCTTGCCAAGCATGGAACTTGATGAGCTCCAACTAGGACAATTGTGACCCCAATATTCTCAGTGATGAAGGAAGAAACCCCTAGAACATATTCTTAACAGCACTTAACAGGGACAAGATGCAATGTCAAGCCTTCCCACAGCAAACCAAGGAAGAGGAAGCCCTATGTTCCTGACAAATGTTCCACTAGAGTTTAATTTCTGAACTGGGAATGTCAAGAAAAAATCACTATCAGTTCAAGTACTACTGACTTTACCTTTTCTTACTGAGTTTCAGTCAATTCAGTAATAATTTTAGCCAATTTAATTCTTACTGAATTTTACCTTTTCTATTACCTTTTCTTACTGTTTTAGTGAATTTTCTAGTAAACTGTTTTAATTTCCTGTCTGCTTTTGGGATCATTTTCAGATACTCTATGCTATTGTAATTTTTTTCAGCTTCACGAGAAGATTGAGTCACAAAATTTCTCAAAATATCAAGCTAAATTACATTCTCTAAGAATGACAATTCTGAGGAAAGTGTTTTATACCATTTTCTAATCACGTCTGTTTTCTCACAGGGATAGAAAAATATCACGTTATATTAACTCTTTCTCCTCTATCTACGGTCATTCCTTTGAAACAGTGTTTCTCAGTCTCTTCTCCACCATGGCTTCATTCCAACCTTGTTTCCTTCCTACATACTCCTGGCCTGTCCTACTAGTTTGCGCCCCTAATGGTATGTCTTGGCCCCTCATTTGTATAATGTTCACATCTGGTCCTCTTTGATTATCCTGGGGGTTCACAGGGAACAATATGGTGCTTGTTGAGAGTTACAGTTTTAAACTTTAAATAAACTACTTGTTCCTGAGTTCTTTGCCTATAGACTCCTTTCAACTGATATTAAATTGAAATTCAAAAGCAATGTTTACACTCTTATTTCTAACATTGAATTATGAGGATGAAATATATGAGGATATATCAAAAGTGGGATCCAGAATTACTTGCAGATTTGATTTAGACACTTACACTTCCTCTAATACAGCAGGACTGTTGAGAAAAGGGAGACAATAACTGCAAATAGAGGCTCATGTATGCATTTATAGTAACAATTTTACTACTGGGAAGATTTTCTAGTACGGCATTTATATTACTTAAATTTCTTTAGACTCATAGAATGCATAAACATTCCACAAATAAACTTGCTTGCTAATATATGCAAATACTTAACCTAAGGCTTCCTTTCCCTTCAATTTCCTTTGGATACGTCTGCCAAAGTTTGCCTGACTATATCATTGTGTACAAGATTAATTTAATATGATTGTTTCAGTCACTTCTTCACTCTGTTAATGAGCTCAATCAGATTATGATCAAATCTTTTAGGGGTGGAAACTACTTCTTTTTGTTTAAATGCCCTTCTAGCTCACTCTGAATCTCAGCATTGATTTTAAAGCCTAACCTCTCAAGGGCAAATCTACTTATAATTCTTGTGTGCCATTTTTCAGTGTAGATTCTTTGTACTCACTAAAGACTTGATGTAAAAAGACATGAGGCCCTAGAGATTTCTAGGCTAGAAAAGGGAGAGCATATTCAGTTAGGAATGGATCAAATAAGACCATTTGGAAGATATATTTGTATTTTGCAATGGGCCTCATGATGGGCAAAGAAAAAAACTGCTGGAGTGTTTTGTGAAAAATGACTTAAGAAAGCATAGAGTACAAAAATATTTTTGAAAAATTGCAAAATGTTTCACAAGATAGTCATATAGCATTTTAAGCGATAAGACAAAAAGTTGGTTTTGAGCACATTATGAAAGGTTTTTAAAGATGATCTTACTTAATTTTATAGCTAATGGAGGACAAAAAAGGAAGAGCAATTTAGGATTTTTCTGATTTGAGCAATGCTTTAACAAAACTGTCAAAAATCCTGAGTACTACTTCCATTCCCAGTAATGCCTAATAGAGCATTGTTGTTAGTAGCTACCAAATTAAGCGGTATGCTTTCATAACAGATATCTATATAGAGTTTTTGTTTTATAATACCCCAATGCTAATATGAGCTTGGGGAGGACATTTCCAGATATTTCAGCTCTCCTCCATTGTTTCCATATAGAGCTCATTCAGTCCTGACAGCATGCCTGCTTAGTTTATATAAAGTTTTTCTCTTTCCTTTGATGTTTACTATCTAGTTTGAAATTCTGGTATCCTTCTGCTTGGAGGAAAATCACTGCACAGTTGTTAAAAAAGAAAAAGAAAGAAAGAAAAGAAGACATGTTGATAACTAATGGAGAGATTTTCTCAATATTTTTAGAGATGACCATGAAATTTGAGTTGAAATACAGAATGCAAGTGACTTCCAACCAAAAAAGTAAAGATTAAAATATTTTATATTTCTTATCATTACCTTTCTATAAGAAATTCATTTAAGCAGTTTTCATACTTTAATCCACACAGTAATTTAGTAAATTGGAAAACAAAATATGTTTGTTAGACAAACATTATTGGGGAAAATAATTGTATACAAAATGTTTAAAATAGGGACCAGAGTGATAGTACAGCAGGTAGGGTATTTACCTTGCACACAGTCAACCATGGTTTGATCCCCAACATCCCATATGTCCCCGAAGAACCGCCAGGGAGTAATTCTTGAGTGCAGAGATAGGAGTAACACCTAAGCATCATGGGTATAACCCAAAAAGCAAAAAAAGAAAGTTTAAAATAATGATAGATTGTAAGTAGATATTCATATATAGATATAAATATAAATATAAAATCGGAAGGAAAATTACTTCAAAGTTGGAAATATCTGGTTTATAGTCCATAGCTTAAATCTTATAAACTTAGTGGACTGAGACTTCTAAGATTTTATCACCTGCAAAAACAGAGTTAGCATTAAAATTATATAATAAAATAAAAATAAATATCATCATTCTCCCTGGGGTGTGGGGCTGACTGGGCGGGCGCCTGGGGTCGTGGTAGAGCCCCAGGCCTCGGCAGAAGGTGGAACTACAACCCCCAGAAGACCGAGCGGAAGCGAAGTAAACGGACATTTTGAACTCTCACACTGGCCTGTCGCCACCTCAGGTATTCTCCCTGGGGTGTGCTGGATGGCCAGGCGGGCCAGCTCACCCAGCCGCTTATCAATACAAATACTAGGAAATTCAACACAAAAAAGGAAGGTAATACCCTCAAAAAAAAAAAAGAAACAGTACACTAGAGGGATCTATCCCTGAACACCGCAACACCATGGGGAAACAACACAGATCCCCAGTTCAAAGAACAGATGAAGGAATCAACCATGAAGACTCAAAAAAAAAGCAGATGTGCATGATCTCTCTGACAATGAATTTAGAGGAAGAAATTGGTAGGATGCTTAAGGAGCTCAACGAAAAAATGGAGCAGATGTCCAATAAAACACAGGAGAACATAAATGAAGCAGTTGAAAGGGCAGTCAATAAATTACGGGAGGAAATGAGAGCAGAAATGAGAACCATGCAAATAGAAATATCATCGCTTAAAAACTCAGTAGATGAAATGAAAAACACAATAGGGGCTCTCAACAGTAGGATGACAGCAGCGCAAGAGAGAATCAGTGAGACTGAAGATGAGCTGCAGAAAGCACTCAGAGAACTACATAAAATGGACAAAGACCGGAAAATGGATCAGCAATGGAACAGAGAACAATGGGATGAACCCAGGCGGAACAACATAAGAATTATTGGAGTCCCAGAGGGACAGGAAGCTAACCCCAAGGAAATTAAAACAGTTAAAAACGTCCTGGCTGAAAAGTTCCCCGAGTTAAAGGATGAAGGAATCCAGATCCAAAAACCCCGATGCGTTTGATCAAAAGCCACCAGCAAGAAGAGACCCCAATAGAAAGACCCCAAGACACATCCTAGTCAAAGTAATGGATGCCATAGACAGAGACATAATTCTTCAGGCAGCAAGATCAAAGAAGGAAATTGTATACAAAGGAGCATCCATTCGACTTTCAGCAGACTTCTCAGAAGACACCCTCCAAGCCCGAAGGCAGTGGTGGGATATACTAAAAAAAACTTAATGAAATGAACGCCTCAGCAAGAATTCTTTGTCCAGCTAAACTCTCACTCAGATTTGAAGGACATATATACAACTTCTTGGATAAACAACAGCTTAGGAACTTTGTAAAATCAAAACCAACCTTAAAAGAAGGACTGAAAGATCTACTATAAGACGAGACATAACCCAAAAAGAACAACCAACCTATACAGAAAGATGGCACAAAATCCCATGACAATAATCTCTCTCAATGTCAATGGTCTAAATGAACCAGTTAAGAGACACAGAGTGGCAAAATGGATCAAAACATTGAATCCGACATTCTGCTGCCTTCAAGAAACACACCTGAACAATCGGAGCAAAGACAGGCTCAAAATAAAAGGCTGGAAAACAATCCTTCACTCAAACAACCCATCAAAAAGGGCTGGGGTAGCCATACTGGTATCCAACAACCTTGACTTCAGGCTAAAGAAGGTCAGAAGGGACAATGAAGGTCACTTCTTAATAGTCAAGGGATGCATATATCAGGAAGAAATCACGCTATTAAACATATATGCACCCAACGAGGGGCCAGCAAAATACCGAAAACAACTACTAATAGACTTCAAAGAAGACATTGACAGCAACACAATTGTAGTTGGAGACTTCAACACTGCTCTATCAACCCTGGATAGATCAACAAGATTGAAACTTACCAAGGAAATACTGGCCCTAAAAAAGAAGAGATGGAAGAAAGAGGGCTGGTAGACATATACAGGGCATTTCATCCCCAAAAAAGCTGAATACACTTTCTTCTCCAGTGCACATGGAACATACTCCAAAATAGATCATATGCTGAGCCATAAATCATACCTCCATAAAATCAAGAAGATAGAAAATGTGCCAACTATTTTTTCAGACCATGATGCACTGAAAATAGAAGTTAATTTTACACAAAAATGGAGACCAATACCAAGTACCTGGAAACTAAACAGCTCACTGCTGAACAACCAGCAAGTCATAAAAAGAAATCAAAGAGGAAATCCAAAGATTCCTGGAAACAAATGAGACTGAAGACACGAATTACCAGAACTTGTGGGATACAGCAAAAACAGTGTTAAGAGGCAAGTTCATAGCTCTTCAAGCATTCATCAGAAAAGAAGAAAAGGCCATCACAAACAGTCTGACCTCACATCTTAAGATCTTAGAGAGTGATCAACAAAAGGAGCCCAACCCAAGCAGAAAGAAAGAAATAATAAAACTTAGAGCAGAAATCAATGAGATGGAATGTCAAAAACAATCCAGAAGATCAACGAAACCAAAAGCTGGTTCTTTGAAAAAATAAACAAGATTGACAAACCACTTGCAAGACTTGTAAGAAAAGGAAAAGAGAGAACCCAAATAAATAGAATCAGAAATGAAAATGGGGACATCACAACAGAAACCACAGAAATTCAAAAGATCATCAGAGATTACTATGAGAGCCTGTACGCCACGAAACAAGAGAACCTAGTAGAAATGGACAAATTCCTGAATTCCTATAGCCTCCCAAGTCTGCAACAAGAAGATTTGGAATACCTCAACAAACCTATCTCCATCGAGGAGATAGAATCGGTAATCAAAAGTCTCCCCCAAACACAAAAGCCCAGGTCCAGATGGATTCACCAGTGAATTCTACAAAACCTTTAAAGAGGACCTACTCCCAATTCTTTTTAAGCTCTTCCGGCAAATTGAAGAAACAGAAACACTCCCAAATAGCTTTTACGAGGCACATATCACCCTGATACCCAAAGCAGACAGAGATGTCACAAAAAAAGGAAAACTACAGACCAATCTCCCTGATGAATACAGATGCTAAGATCTTCAACAAAATACGAGCAAATAGAATCCAAAGAGTCATCAAAAAGATTATACACCATGACCAAGTGGGATTCATCCCCGGAATGCAAGGATGGTTCAACATCCGCAAGTCAATCAACATAATACATCATATCAACAAAAGAAAGATAAAAACCATATGATCATATCAATAGATGCACAGAAGACATTTGACAAGATTCAACAACAGTTCATGATAAAAGCTCTCCCTAAAATGGGGATTGAAGGAACCTTCCTCAAGATAATCCAGGCCATCTACTACAAGCCCACAGCGAGCATCATTCTCAATGGGGAAAAACTGAAAGCCTTCCCCTTAAGATCAGGGACAAGACAAGGCTACCCACTCTCACCACTTCTATTCAATATAGTACTGGAAGTACTTGCCATAGCAATCAGGGAAGAAAAAGACATTAAGGGCATCCAGATAGGAAGGGAAGAAGCCAAGTTGTCACTATTTGCAGATGACATGATATTATACCTGGAAAACCCAAAACTCTCTACCAAAAGGCTCCTAGAAATAATGCATTCCTATAGTAGAGTGGCAGCGTACAAAATCAATACCCAAAAGTCAATGAACTTCCTATATGCAAACAGCGAAAGAGAAGAAAGGGACATTAAAGAAACTATCCCATTCACAATTGTGCCGCAGAAAATCAAATACCTAGGAATCAGTTTGACAAAGAATGTAAAGGATCTCTACAAAGAAAACTACAAAACATTACTTCAGGAAATAAAAGAAGACCTGAGGAAATGGAGACATATTCCTTGCTCATGGATTGGAAGGATTAACATTATCAAAATGGTAATACTCCCTAGAGCTTTATACAGATTCAATGCGGTCCCTATAAAGATACCCATGATGGTCTTAAAAGAAATTGAACAAACACTCCTGAAATTTGTATGGAATAATAAACCCCCCAAGGATAGCTAAAGCAATCCTTGGGAAAAAGAAGATGGGAGGTATCACTTTCCCCAACCTCAAGCTCTACTACAGAGCAGTTGTAATTAAGACAGTGTGGTATTGGTATAGAGACAGACCCGTAGACCTATGGAATAGAACTGAATATCCTGAAACACACTCTCAAATATACAACCACTTAATCTTCGATAAAGGAGCAAAAAATATTAAGTGGAGCAAAGAAAGCCTCTTCAACAAATGGTGCTGGGAAAACTGGGCAGCTACATTGTAAAAAAATGAACTTAGACCTCCTTTTAATGCCATGCACAAAAGTCAGATCAAAATGGATTCTAGATCTCAACATCAGACATGAATCTATAAGGTACATCGAAGAAAACATAGGAGAAATGCTCTACGACATCGAAACGAAAAGTATCTTTAAAGACGACACACCACTGACCAAGCAAATGGAAGCAAAGATAAACAAATGGGATTATATAAAATTGAAAAGCTTCTGCACCTCAAAAGAAACGGTGACCAAGATACAAAGACAATCCACAGAGTGGGAAAAGGATATTCACCCAGTACCCATCTGACAAGGGGTTAATATCCAGGGTATATCAGGCACTGGTAGCCCTTCACAAGAAAAAACAGCCAACCCCATCAAAAATGGGGAGAAGAAATGAACAGAAGCTCCCAAAAAGAAGAAATTCGAATGGCCAAAAGGCATATGAAAAAGTGCTCTTCATCTTTAATCATCAGGGAGATGCAAATCAAAACAACAATGAGGTACCATCTCACACCACAGAGACTGGCACACATCCAAAACAGCAAGAACAACCAGTGCTGGCGTGGATGTGGGGAAATGGGACTCTCATCCACTGTTGGTGGGAGTGCCGGCTGGTCCAGCCCTTTTGGAAAACAATATGGGCATTCCTCCGAAAACTAGACATTGAGCTCCCATTTGATCCAACAATAGCACTCCTGGGAATATACCCCAGAGACCGAAAAACACATAGCAGAAACACTATCTGTACTTCTTTATTCATCTCTGCGCTATTCACTATAGCTAGAATCAGGAAACAACCTAAATGCCCAAGAACAGAGGACTGGCTAAAGAAACTGTGGTTCATCTACACTATGGAATACTATGCAGCTGTCAGAAAAGATGAAATTATGAAATTTACCTGCAAATGGATGGACATGGAGACTATCATGCTGAGTGAAATTAGTCACAAGGAAAAGGACAGATATAGAATGACTGCATTCATTAATAGGATATAAATAGATACCAGTGTTTTACTAAATGTGGGGAAATGGTAATGGCAGATTAAAACCCACCATTGAATATACACAAAGAGACTTAAGTGATAAACTCTAAATATCTGCAGGGCTAGCCACAATGTGTAAAACAAGAGGGAGAGAGATGCAGAGAGACAAAGAGAGAGACAGAGAGAAGAGAGGAAACAGGGCTACCTGCCGTTGAGGCAGCCTGGGGGTGGGTGGGAGGGGGTGGGGTACATTGGTGGTGGAAATGGGGCACTGGTGGAGGGATGGGTGCTGGAATACTGTATTACCAAGAACCAATTTTGAACACCCTTTGTAATTGTATGACTCACAGTGGTATAATAAAAAAAAAAA
>JAJIBD010025644.1:0-95000 GCA_021461705.1 Cryptotis parvus
AATATGGAAGTTAATCACAAACAGAAATAAAGATAAAACTCAAACAAAATTATGCAACATACTATTGAATAATCAGTGGCTCAAAGGAAATCTGAGAGGCAGTGAAAAGATTTCAGGGCACAAATGACAGTGAAGCTACAGAAAATATATATGGCGCACAGTAAAAGTGGTGTAAAGAAGAAAACTTTATAACGATTGTCTTTACTGGGAATCAAGAAAAGGCCAACATAATAACCTAACTGCACCCCTTAAGCCGCTAGAGAAAGAACCAAAAAAAAAAAAAAACCCAAAGCAAGAAGAAGGAATGAAATAATGAAACTTAGAGCAAAATTAATAAACTGGGAAAAAATGTAAAACAGAGGTATTCTCCCTGGGGTGTGCGGCTGGCCGGATGGGCACCTGGAGTCGTGGTAGAGCCCCAGGCCTCGGCAGAAGGTAGAACTACAACCCCAGAAGTCCGAGCGGAACCGGAAGTAAACGGACATTTAGAAACTCTCACACCAGCCTGTCTCTGCCTCAGGTATTCTCCCTGGGGTGTGTGGCTGGCCGGGTGGGCAGCTGCTCACATGGCCACTTATTAATACAAAAACTAGGAAATTCAACACCAAGGGAAGGTAATACCCTCAAGAAAAAAGAAACAGTACACTAGAGGAATCTATCCCTGAACACAGCAACACCATGGGGAAACAACGCAGATCCCCAGTTCGAAGAACAGATGAAGAAATTAACCCTGAAGACTCAAAAAAGAATGCAGATGTGCATGATCTCTCTGACAATGAATTTAGAGAAGAAATTGGTAGGATGTTTAAGGAGCTCAACGAAAAAAATGGAGCATATGTCCAATAAAATACAGGAGAACATAAACGAAGCAGTTGAAAGGGCGGGCAGTCAATAAATTACGGGAGGAAATGAGAGCAGAAATGAGAACCATGCAAATAGAAATATCATCACTTAAAAAACTCAGTAGATGAAATGAAAAACACAATAGGGGCTCTCAACAGTAGCATGACAGCAGCGGAATAGAGAATGAGTGAGACTGAAGATGAGCTGCAGAAAGCACTCAGAGAACTACATAAGATGGAAAAAGAGCAGAAAATGGATCAGCAATGAAACAGAGAACAATGGGATGAAGCCAGGCGGAACAACATAAGAATCATCGGCGGAACAACATAAGAATCATCAGCGTCCCAGAGGTACAGGAAAGTAACCCCAAGGAAATTAAAACAGTTAAAAACATCCTGGCTGAAAAGTTCCCCGAGTTAAAGGACGAAGGCATCCAGATCCAAGAAGCCCGACGCATACCAGCAAGAAGACACCCCAATAGAAAGACCCCAACACACATCCTAGTCAAAGTAATGGATGCCATAGACAGAGACATAATTCTTCAGGCAGCAAGATCAAAAGAAGGAAATTGTATACAAAGGAGCATCCATTCGACTTTCAGCAGACTTCTCAGAAGACACCCTCCAAGCCCAAAGGCAGTGGTGGGATATAGTAAAAAAACTTAATGAAATAAATGCCTCAGCAAGAATTCTTTATCCAGCTAAACTCTCACTCAGATTTGAAGGACAGATATACAAATTCTTGGATAAACAACAGCTTAGGAACTTTGTAAAATCAAAACCAACCTTAAAAAAGGACTGAAAGATCTACTATAAGATGAGACATAACCCAAAAGAACAACCAACCTATACAGAAAGATGGCACAAAATCCCATGACAATAATCTCTCTCAATGTCAGTGGTCTAAATGCACCAGTTAAGAGACACAGAGTGGCAAAATGGATCAAAAAATTGAATCCAACATTCTGCTGCCTTCAAGAAACACACCTGAACAATCGGAGCAAAGACAAGCTCAAAATAAAAGGCTTGAAAACAATCCTTCACTCAAACAACCCATCCAAAAAGGCTGGGGTAGCCATACTGGTATCCGACAACATAGACTTCAGGCTGAAGAAGGTCAGAAGGGAAAATGGAGGTCACTTCTTAATAGTCAAGGGATGCATATATCAGGAAGAAATCACGCTATTAAACATATATGCACCCAATGAGGGGCCAGCAAAATACCTAAAACAACTACTAATAGACTTCAAAGAAGACATTGACAGCAACAAAATTGTAGTTGGAGACTTCAACACTGCTCTATCAACCCTGGATAGATCAACAAGATTGAAACTTACCAAGGAAATACTGGCACTAAAAGAAGAGATGGAAGAAAGAGGGCTGGTAGACATATACAGGGCATTTCATCCCCAAAAAGCTGAATACACTTTCTTCTCCAGTGCACATGGAACATACTCCAAAATAGATCACATGCTGAGCCATAAATCAAACCTCCATAAAATCAAGAAGATAGAAATTGTGCCAACTATTTTTTCAGACCATGATGCACTGAAAATAGAAGTTAATTGTACGCAAAAACGGAGACCAATATTCAAGTACCTGGAAACTAAACAGCTCACTGCTGAACAACCAGCAAGTCATAAAAAGAAATCAAAGAGGAAATCCAAAGATTCCTGGAAATAAATGAGACTGAAGACACAAATTACCAGAACTTGTGGGATACAGCAAAAGCAGTGGTAAGAGGCAAGTTCATAGCTCTTTGAGCATTCATCAGAAAAGAAGAAAAGGCCATCACAAACAGTCTGACCTCACAACTTAAGATCTTAGAGAGTGATCAACAAAAGGAGCCCAACCCAAGCAGAAAGAAAGAAATAATAAAACTTAGAGCAGAAATCAATGAGATGGAATGTCAAAAACAATCCAGAAGATCAATGAAACCAAAAGCTGGGTCTTTGAAAAAATAAACAAGATTGACAAACCACTTGCAAGACTTGTAAGAAAAGGAAAAGAGAGAACCCAAATAAATAGAATCAGAAATGGAAATGGGGACATCACAACAGAAACCACAGAAATTCAAAAGATCATCAGAGATTACTATGAGAACCTGTATGCCACGAAACAAGAGAACCTAGAAGAAATGGACAAATTCCTGAATTCCTATAGCCTCCCAAGTCTGCAACAAGAAGATTTGGAATACCTCAACAAACCTATCTCCATCGAGGAGATGGAATCGGTAATCAAAAGTCTCCCCAAACACAAAAGCCCAGGTCCAGATGGATTCACCAGTGAATTCTACAAAACCTTAAAAGAGGACCTACTCCCAATTCCTTTTAAGCTCTTCTGGCAAATTGAAGAAACAGAAACACTCCCAAATAGCTTTTACGAGGCACATATCACCCTGATACCCAAAGCAGACAGAGATGTCACAAAAAAGGAAAACTACAGACCAATCTCCCTGATGAATACAGATGCAAAGATCTTCAATAAAATACTAGCAAATAGAAGCCAAAGAGTCATCAAAAAGATTATACACCATGACCAAGTGGGATTCATCCCGGGAATGCAAGGATGGTTCAACATCCACAAGTCAATCAACACAATACATCATATCAACAAAAAGAAAAATAAAAACCATATGATCATATCAATAGATGCAGAGAAGGCATTTGACAAGATTCAACACCCGTTCATGATAAAAGCTCTCCATAAAATGGGGATTGAAGGAACCTTCCTCAAGATAATCCAGGCCATCTACTACAAGCCCACAGTGAGCATCATTCTCAATGGGGAAAAACTGAAAGCCTTCCCCTTAAGATCAGGGACAAGACAAGGCTGCCCACTCTCACCACTTCTATTCAATATAGTACTGGAAGTACTTGCCATAGCAATCAGGGAAGAAAAAGACATTAGGGGCATCTGGATAGGAAGGGAAGAAACCAAGTTATCACTATTTGCAGATGACATGATATTATACCTGGAAAACCTGAAACTCTCTACCAAGAGGCTCCTAGAAATAATACATTCCTATAGTAGAGTGGCAGGGTACAAAATCAATACCCAAAAAGTCAATGGCCTTCCTATATGCAAACAGTGAAAGAGAAGAAAGGGACATTAAAGAAACTATCCCATTCACGATTGCGCCGCAGAAAATCAAATACCTAGGAATCAGTTTGACAAAGAATGTAAAGGATCTCTACAAAGAAAACTACAAAACGTTACTTCAGAAAATAAAAGAAGACCTGAGGAAATGGAGACACATTCCCTGCTCATGGATTGAAAGGATTAACATTATCAAAATGGTAATACTCCCTAGAGCTTTATACAGATTCAATGCGGTCCCCGGTATCAAAGATACCCATGATGTTCCTCAAAGAAATTGAACAAACACTCCTGAAATTTGTATGGAATAATAAACCCCAACGAATAGCTAAAGCAATCCTTGGGGAAAAGACGATGGGAGGTATCACTTTCCCCAACCTCAAGCACTACTACAGAGCAGTTGTAATTAAGACAGTGCGGTATTGGTATAGAGACAGATCCATAGACCTATGGAATAGAACGGAATATCCTGAAACACACTCTCAAATATACAACCACTTAATCTTCGATAAAGGAGCAAAAAATATTAAGCGGAGCAAAGAAAGCCTCTTCAACAAATGGTGCTGGGAAAACTGGGCAGCTACATGTAAAAAAATGAACTTAGACCTCCTTCTAACGCCATGCACAAAAGTCAGATCAAAATGGATTATAGATCTCAACATCAGACATGAATCTATAAGGTACATCGAAGAAAACATAGGAGAAACACTCTACAACATCGAAACTAAAAGTATCTTTAAAGACAACACACCACTGACCAAGCAAATGGAAGCAAAGATAAACAAATGGGATTATATAAAATTGAAAAGCTTCTGCACCTCAAAAGAAATGATGACCAAGATACAAAGACAATCCACAGAGTGGGAAAGGATATTCACCCAATACCCATCTGACAAGGGGTTAATATCCAGGATATATCAGGCACTGGTAGCCCTTCACAAGAAAAAAAAAGCCAACCCCATCAAAAAATGGGGAGAAGAAATGAACAGAAGCTTCCAAAAAAGAAGAAATTCGAATGGCCAAAAGGCATATGAAAAAGTGCTCTTCATCTTTAATCATCAGGGAGATGCAAATCAAAACAACAATGAGGTACCATCTCACACCACAGAGACTGGCACACATCCAAAACAGCAAGAACAACCGGTGCTGGCGTGGATGTGGGGAAAAAGGGACTCTGATTCACTGTTGCTAGGAATGCCGACTGGCCCACTGGAAAACAATATGGGCATTCCTCCGAAAACTAGACATTGAGCTCCCATTTGATCCAGCAATAGCACTCCTGGGAATATACCTGAGAGACCGAAAAACACATAGCAGAAACACTATCTGTACTTCTTTATTCATCTCTGCGCTATTCACGATAGCTAGAATCTGGAAACAACCTAAATGCCCGAGAACAGAGGACTGGCTAAAGAAACTGTGGTTCATCTACACTATGGAATACTATGTAGCTGTCAGAAAAGATGAAATTATGAAATCAACCTGCAAATGAATGGATATGGAGACTATCATGCGGAGTGAAATTAGTCAGAAAGAAAGGGACAGATATAGAATGACTGCATTCATTAATAGGATATAAATAGATACCAGTGTTTTACTAAATGTGGGAAATGGTAATGGCAGATTAAAACTCACCATTGAATATACACAAAGAGACTGAAGTGATAAACTCTAAATATCTGCAGGGCTAGCCACAATGTGTAAAAGAAGAGGGAGAGAGATGTAGAGACAGAGAGAGAGACAGAGAGAGAAAGAGAGGAAACAGGGCTACCTGCTATTGAGGCAGCCTGGGGGTGGGTGGGTGGGGGTGGGGTACATTGGTGGTGGAAATGGGGCACTGGTGGAGGGATGGGTGCTGGAATACTGTATTACCAAGAACCAATTATGAACACCTTTGCAATTGTATGTCTCACGGTGGTATAATAAAAAATTTTTAAAAAGGTGAAAAAATGCAAAACAATTCTAAAGACCAACAAAACCATGAGTTGGTTCTTTGTAAAAGCTTAGCAAGAAAACAAATCATTTGCATGAGTTACAAAGAAATAAAACTATAGCAACCACGTCAGAAATGGGTAGATGTCACAACAGATATCACATAAATACAAAGGATCATCAGGATCATCAGGAGTTACTTTGAACATCTTTATACTATGAAACTGAAGTACCTAGAAGATATAGATACATTTCAGACTAATAACTTTCCAAGGTTGAATCAAGAGGAAAGAGGACAGCTAAACAGGCCAATTGCTATAAAGATAATTGAAATGGTAGTCGATATTCTTTCCCCCAAAAAAACCTCTGGCCCAGATGGATTTACTAGTTAATTCTTCAAACCTTGAAAGACCTACTCTCAACTCTTTTCAGGATCTTTTAGGAATTTGAGGAAGCAGAAATCATTTCAAATAGTTTTATGAAGCAAAAACTACCCTGATACAAAAGCAGATAGGGGCATGACAAAAACAGAAAACTGTAGACCTATAGACTTATATCTCTGTGAACACAGATGCAAAGATTTTCAACAAAACATTAGCAAACTGAATCCAATAAAACATCAAAATGATCAAACGTCAAGACCAAGCCACGCTCTTCAGAAGGTCCAGAAGCCACACCAGCAATTCTGTCAAGCTGACTGATGGTTCAGTCAAGGTCCGGGGTCAGCGACACACATTTTTATGAGGATGTTGTTGATCTTAGCAGGATGAAGATAAAGATTAAGAATCTGAGTTAGGAAACCAGTCTTGGTTTATTTCTCTGACTTAAAAAAATGTGATAGTGTCTAGGGGAAAACATTGACTTTCATGACATAAAGTTCAGATCTTAAAGGTTAGAGCAGGGCAGGGAGAGAAGTCTTATAAGAGAGAGGGTGGGCTGGTCAGTTTCTAGCTTGTTTTAGACTCGAGACTATAAACTGGTGATACTCACTTACAAGGAGATCCACCCAATTTGCTATTGAGGACGCGGAGAGAGAGTACATCGTCCACCACCTGTTGTGCACATGGTCAACCTTGGTCCAATCCTAGGCATCCCAAATGGTTCGGTAAGCACTGCCGAGTTAACCTTTAGCAAAGCAACAGGAGTGAGCCCTGAAGACTGCTGGTGTGGCTCCAAACAAACAAACAAACAAAAATAATTAATACATAGGTTCCACTTAATTATCGAAACATAGTAACAACATTTCACTACTCTTGGAGAAGAAAAAACTAGTAAGAGTGAAGAAGAGTCAGAATCACATACACAGTAACACACGCACACAAACACACAAAACAACTTGAAAAAATCATCAGATGATGTGTCACTGGAGAAAAAAGGCCAGAGTGAGACTTGAGAGACAATTAGAATATGGTGGAGGATGGAGGAAGTTTGATTATCAGTGCAATTTCCTCAGGGACTACTTCAGTCACTCCACATTCAAGTGGAATTCAACAAAATCATGTTCATATTTCAACAGTTGGCACAAGTTGCTTACTGTCTTGAAGGACAGAAAAGATTGAGGTCTGTAGCAACATATAACCAAAATAAGGAAGGGATGTGAAAATATTTCCAAAGGATATATCTGACTTCAGTGATCTTTCTATCAGCTATCTAATCATTATTTTTTCACTAGAAGAAAGTACAATCATTTACTTGGAATACTTTCAGCTTTGAAACAGGTTACCAAACTGTGTTCTAATTAATATCAAGTAAAGTAGTTATTTGTGTTTAAGGCCATATTGCTTGCACTATGGATGTTTAACCACCACAATCTAGTCTGTCGGGAAAAAATACCACTACATTAAGTCTTTCAGAGAAATGAGTTTTTTTTTACTCTTATCTCTTGAAAAACCACAATCAAATGCTAAGTGGTCGAACACCATGTCAAAATACGTTAACTCTGCTCTTTTATTTACCTAAGTCAAATGTACTTATGAAAATTTCGCCACTTAAGTTTTCTTTCCAGTAGTTATATATCAGTTCCTTTCCTTGATGTGTTAAGTAAACTAACACTGGAAACTTAATACTTTAATCACTTGAACACGTGTCATACCGTTATTCATCGATTTGCTCGAGGGGGCGCCAGTAATGTTTCCATTTGTCCCTGTCACGTGCCAGTGTAGCCCAATGGCATCTGCTTGCTCCAGGAATATGAAGAGCCTCAAACCATTCATTCAGGGTCTTGACGAATAAGTCTGACCATCTTGTAGGTGGGCAGCCACATGATCTTTTGACATCCCGTGGGATCTAGTCGGTAATGGCTCTAGTCCAGCAGTTGTCTCCAAGTCGCATTACATGTCCAGACTATCTGATTTTCAACGCCTTGGCAAACGAGACAGTGTCCCTGACTCTAGATAGTCGTGGGAGATCAGAACTCTGGACTCCTCTCACTTGAGTGAGGCGTGATATTCCAAGCATAGCTCTTTCGATTCTTCTTTGGGAGACCCCAATGGCATTCTTTTCCTGCTTTCATAGGGCCCAGGTCTCTGAAGCGTATGTTAATGCAGGGAGAATGGTGGAGTCAAAGAGATGTGCCCTGAGCCTGAGGTTCTTTGTCCCTTTAGCTATTTCTTCGATGCTCTTGAAGGTGTTTTGTGCCACTCTCTTCCTCCTGCGCATCTCAGGTGCTAGGTAATTTGTCATGTTGAGTTCTCGGCCTAGGTACATATAACTGCTGCATTCAGAGAGGTTTGTTCCATTGAGAGTGAATGGAGCATCTGGAACTAGTTTATTTTTCATGAACATTGTGAAGCAGGAATGTCCTGTTGGGTTGGAGGTGCAGAGATGAGACTCCAGGAACAAGACGTATTTCCATTATTATTTTTAATAATCACCAGCCGGAGGGGCAGTAGCTCTCATCTTGACAGCTGACTGACCACCTCCACAAGGACCCCAACTCTCTTATATCCCATCCTCTCAAAGTGCAATACAACTTAGAGTTAAGTTTGCATAGTTTACATTGCAAAGACATTTCACATTCTTTGCATAGGATTTAAGAATGATAGGAAGGAGACAACCAAGAGCCAAAACCTGCAGGGGGTGCTATCTAGGTGAGGTGAGATGAACAAAAGAACACGTTACAGTTGCTGATTCAGCCTTCAGACTAACCCAGGATAG
This sequence comes from Cryptotis parvus, assembly GCA_021461705.1. Taxonomy (NCBI): domain Eukaryota; kingdom Metazoa; phylum Chordata; class Mammalia; order Eulipotyphla; family Soricidae; genus Cryptotis; species Cryptotis parvus. Next base: position 9,030 of record JAJIBD010025644.1, read on the forward strand.
CAAGGTCTTGTCAGACAGAAAAACAAGAAAAACCTGTTTTCTGCCTAACTTCAAGCAGCATCCATTAGACTCCATCTTGGGCTAGTTACAGCCAACAACAAAATGGGCAGAGAAATGACCTATGATAGCAATGTCTGTGCATCTGCAACTTGAAAACAGTCTCACTAGGGAATTCTACATACTACTCTATTGGGAGAGTAGTATGTAGTCTGCCAGAAAACCCTGTATATCTGTTAACAGGCAGTATCCATCAAACCTTCCTTAGCATATCCTTATATCTGCTTTCTGCCAACATAATTTTTTTTGAGATTCAGCTGTAGACCTACCTTTCCACATTCATGGTCAAAATCAGCCAGCATTTGTGCCACTTGACTAATATTTGGTGTTATTAGAACAATGTTATCAGCAAAGTGGAAGTAGTGTAGTTGTCAACCATCTATCTTCACTTCCATTCCTTCCCATTCTAATTGTTGCATGATGTTCTCATGGGTGGCACTGAAGATTTTAGCTGAAATGGTATCACCTTGCCAAACCCTTCTTTTTTACATCAATGTTCACTTCCTTATAGAATGGTGAGATCCTGGTGGTGAATTCGTAATACAGTTCCTGAAGGTTCTTGGTGTAATGAATTTGAATGTCCTGTTTGGCTAGAGCTCGATGACTTTAATCAAGGCATTTAGAGGAAAACTAAGGTTGTCCTCTAAATTTGGGGGTGTTGGTAAAGAGACAGAGAAGTAAATAACCAACAAAATGCCAAGTTGTAAGCAGATATATGACTTGGGAACTCAAGGAGAAATTTTTAGTCTAATTACTGTGTCAAAAAGTGTTGTCAGGGGAAATGGCTTTCAGCTAATTGAAGGGGATAGATTTGGGGTAGAAAATCATGCCAGTGAGATAAAGCTGCAAGGAAGAATCTTAACTTTAAGGGAATATATCAAAGCATCACCAGATTCTCTTCTGGAATTTAAAATGCAAATTATGTAGAGAAAAATAAAAGTTCAAATAATTGTTGATTAAACAGAAGCAGAATAAAGCATATGCACGAGGTCCTGGAGATGTTCCCGGGAAAAGCAAGAGCAGATGGATATTTCTAGAAGGAAAGTAGATATGACCAAGTCACACCAGGGCCTGTCCTTGGGCCAGAACATCACCAGTGATCATTGACCAGTTTACCTGAGAGAAGCAACAAGTCTCTGTGTGGCTATTGTCAGAGCTTCTCAGATTCAGCTTATAAACCAACATAGTAAATTATTTAGCAATGGGAACTTCAACATTTGAATTTAAGAATTGGTAAGGATAGGGGTTTAATTCTACCTAACAAAAGAGGAGGTCCTCTCTTTCCTCCATCTCTTGGATCTGTTTTCTTTTCCTTTGTCTTTATGTATTCTTCACAAAAACTTTTTCTGTAGAGTTTCCAGTTTTATATGTGATTAGCGTAGGACCCCACTTGATTACGCTCCAACAATCGACTGGGTGTTTTGCCTGTCCATAAATCACTGTGGTTGGGGCTCCTACTCCCCAATCTCCTGTTCACTCCTAGCCTAAGTCCCTCCCACTGAATCACATGAACTGAGGTGAGGTTTCTGAATGGAAAGGTCATATACAATCAAAAGAGAGTGAAAAAAAATCTGATAAAACAGGAACAACAGCTGTCTTCCATAAATGATTCCTTGAATGTCCTTACCTCTCAGGTTCTTTAAATAAGCTGTCACTAACTGAGGTCAATTGAGCACATTGGGCTGAAGTGATAGTATAGCAAGTAGGGACCTTGCAGATGGCAAACTTGGGTTATATGGTCCCTGAGCCTCACCAGGAGTGACTCTTGTGCAAAAAAACCAGGAGCAAGACCTTAACACTACTAGATGTGGCCCAAAACTCAAATAATAAATAAAATTAAGTTAAAATAAATAAGCAAAATTGAGCACATTATGTTTCTTCATGGCATAAAGCTTCTAGTAAAAATGGCCATATTTAACATTAAAAAAAATAAGGGAATCCAGTTTTAAACAGAAGATGATGGTTATCTTCAAGTATATGTGGATAAAGTCGCCACAGATAAAGGTCAAACGTACACACATCACATGTCATGAAGACCATGCTGACAAAATGACAATTTTCAGAACCTGAAGCAATTTAGGATTTAGACTTCACTTAAAGTTAGATGGATGTCTTTTATTATAAGATAAGTTATTATCTTTCCTTACTTGAATTAATATATTTCTTTCTTTTTTTAAATGGACGTAGCATTGAAAGTGATTAGATTGTAAAACACCTAGTATGCCACTTGGAGTACTCACTGTAAGTTCCTTAAAAATGTAGTTTGGGACAAGAGCAAAGTACAGGGGTTGAGGCACTTTTAATAGGGCTAAAAGCACACAACAGATCCCGGTTTGATCCCTGAGCACGGAAGTCCTGAGAACTTCCGTGATTCATTGATTTAAAGAAAGCCTTTGATTCTGTTCAGGGTTGGCAGAACAATAAAAAAACAGTACAAAATATTGACATATCACAGCAGAAGTAATTAAGTATATAAATGCATGGTTTGGGAAGGGAGCAGGATAAAACTGGAGCAGGATAAAACTGGCTTTTGATGATGAATAGGACTGGATCATGAAAGGGCAATTCAGGAAGAGTGAGTATGGAGGGCACAAATTAGAACAAAGCCATGAAGCTGTGGAATAATATACATATTAAGACTTACTCTTTTGTCAATTAAAAGCATAGCTCTTTTGATTCTCTTTGGGAGACCCCAATAGCATTCTCATCCTGCTTTCATAGGGCTCAGGTCTCTGAAGCATATGTTAATGCAGAGAGAACAGTGGAATCAAAGAGATATGCCCGGAGCCAGGGGTTCTTTACCCTTTTAGCTATTTCCTCGATGTTCTTGAAGGCAGTCCACACCACTCTCTTCCTCCTGCACAACTCAGGTTTTAGGTCATTCATCAAGTTGAGTTCTCGACCTAGGTACACATAAATGCTGCATTCATAGATGTTTGAGCTATGCTTGGAATATCACTCCTCAATCAAGTAAGAGAAGGAATCTGAAGTTCCAATCTCCCACTACGATCGAGAGTCAGGGACGCTGTCTCTTTGCCAAGGAGTTGAAAATCAGATGGGCTGGACATGTGATGCGATTTGGAGACGACCGCTGGACTAGAGCCATTACCGACTAGATCCCACGGGATGTCAAAGATCACGTGGCCGCCCACCCACAAGATGGTCAGACTTCTTTGTCAAGACCGTGAATGAATGGTTTGAGGCTCTTTGTATTCCTGGAGCAAACAGATGCCATTGGGGTACACTGGCACATGACAGGGATAAATGGAAACATGACTGGTGCCTGCTCGAAAAAATTGATGAATAACGGGATGTCAAGTAATCAAGTGTACAAGTGACTGTTGTGTCAATGGGAATGTGAGTTCAGGAGAAACAAGCAGATGATGCCAACTGAACTATCTCTTATCCAATCAATTCAACAAGCCCTCTTAAGAGTGTTCCACATATAAATAATCCCAAACATTTGACAATAGGACATTGATTAAAAAAAAAAACAACTTCTAGGGGCTGGAGCGATAGCCCAGCAGGTAGGGGCATTTGCCTTGCACGTGGCCAGCCGGGCTGTCGGCCTGGGTTCAATTCCCAGCATCCCATATGGGCCCCCTGAGCACCGCCAGGATTGATTCCTGAGTGCAGAGCCAGGAGTAACCCCTGAGCATTGCCGGGTGTGACCCAAAAAGCAAAAAAAAAAAAAAAAAAAAAAACTCCTGTAACACCATGCATAACCAAAAAATGCTGCAAAAAGTTATTCAGTATGCAAAAGGGTAGTGAACATAGAGAAAAAGAGAGTCTGGTTTATAAGGTTAGCCATGTTATTGCAGAAATCTGAATACAAACAGAGAGTATCAAAATGGGCTTTAGCCCCTGAAGCACCCCACTCTCTTCACCAGGTGCATTGGTGCAGTAGGCACTCCCGAGATACTCGGTTCCAGGTTAAAGGGCTGGAACTTTGAGAAGGGGACCAAGCCACACCCAGCTTCTTCATATCTTCCACCAGACTACTTCCACCCTGGCCCCCTGACTCTGGAACCACTCAATGACACCCCCAAAATTCAAAACTGCACGGATGCTAGCGCATCCATTTGAAGTAATATCTATCTTCCTGAGATACCAGTGAGCATTTGCCCCTAAATTCCTTGCTATCCATCCCAACTGCAAAGTAATTCAGGCATCTACTAACTTTACTGACTAGTCACCCAGAACACACAATTTCAACCTATGATAGTCATTATGGTAAAGCAACACAGAATTCCTTCAAGCTCAATGATTGAAGTCACTAATACAGATGAGTCAAACAATAACGATGAACTATATAACCTCTCTGGAAAGGAATTTCAGAAAGAACTGTTAAAGATGCACAAGGAACTCAAAGAAACAATGGAATACAAAGTCAATAAAATACAAGAGGACATGGGAGGAGAATTGAGTAAATTTCAGACCAAAATACAAGCAGAAATGACAGATATTAAAAATGAGGTAAGTGAACTGAAAAACACAGGTGAAGGCCTCCAAAGCAGAGTAACAGCTACTGAAGAAAGAATTAGTGCTCTCGAAGATGAGTTTCAGAGATTCTCTAGACAACAGCAGAAGATGGAAAAAAGACTCACAACCAATGAACAGACTACCAGAGAAAATCGGGATCAGGCCAAAAGGAACAACATACACATCATTGGGGTCCCAGAAGGGCAAGAAGCAAACCCTGATGAAGAAGAAACTATCGAAGCCATCATTGCTGAGAAGTTCCCGAACTGAAAAACTCATGCTCCCAGATACAAGAGGCCTGTAGGATACCAGCTAAAAGAAACCCCAATAAGAATACTCCAAGACACATCCTTATTAAAATGACAAAAACGATAGACAGAGATGGAATACTGAAAAAGCAAGATCAAAGAAGGAAATCACATACAAAGGAAAATCCCTGAGATTTACAGCAGACTTCTCAGATGAAACACTCCAAGCCCAAAACAATGATGGGATATAGTGAAAAGACTCAATGAACTGCAGGCCTCACCAAGAATTCTTTACCCAGATAGAGTTACTTTCAGGTGTGGAGGAAAGATACACAACGTCATGGATAAAGAGCAACTCAGGAAATTCATAGACTAAAAACCAACTTTAAAAGAAGGATTGAAGGGTCTATTGTAAAATAAGACAACCCAAAACCACAACAAGTCTAAAGAGAAAGAAGGCACAAAACCAATGAAAATAATCTCTCTCAACATCAACGGTCTAAATGCACCAATTAAGAGACACAGATTGGCAAAATGGATTAAAAAAAAACTGAATCCAACATTCTGCTGCCTACAAGAAACACATCTGAATAATCAGAGCAAACACAGACTCAAAGTCAAAGGCTGGAAGACCATTCCCCACGCAAACAACTCCTCCAAAAGGTGGGTGTGGCCATACTTGTATCTGACAATATAGACTTCAGATTGAAAATGGTTAAAAGGAAAATGAAGGCCATTTCTTAATAATTAAGGGGTATGTATACCAGAAAGAAATCAGACTACTAAACATATATGCGCCAAAGAGGGGCCAGCAAAATACTTAGAAGGACTATTGATAGACCTCAAAGAAGACATTAACAGTAGCACAATAGTCGGAGTCTTCAACACTGCTTTATCGACTATGGATAGATCGATGAGACTGAAATTCACCAGGGAAATACTGGACCTGAAGGAAGAAATGGAAGAAAGAGAGCTGGTTGATATATACAGGGCTTTTCACCCCAAAAAAGCTGAATACACATTTTTCCAGTGCACATGGAACATTCTCCAAGACAGACCATATACTGAGCCTCAAAGCATACCTCAACAAAATAAAAAAGATAGAAATATTGTCAAATATCTTTTCAGATCATGATGCACTGAAAATAGTAGTTAACCATACAAAGAAGCAGGGAAGTCAAACCAAAAACCTGGAAACTGAACAGCTCACTGCTGAACAACCAATGGGTCATAGAAGAAATCAATCAGGAAATCCAAAGATTCCTGGAAACAAATGAAAATGAAGACACCAACTATCAAAACGTGTGGGACACAGCAAAAGCTCTGTTAAGAGGAAAGTACATAGCTCTGCAAGCATTCATAAGGAAAGAAGAAAGGCCCACATAAATAACCTGACCTCACAGCTGAAAATATTAGGAAAAGACCAATGAAAGGAGCCCAACCCAGGCAGAAAGAAGGAAACAATAAAACTTAGGGAGGAAATCAACGATCTGGAAACCAAAAAAACAATCCAAAAAATTAATAAAACCAAGAGCTGGTTCTTTGAAAAAATAAACAAGATAGACAAGCCACCAGCAAGACTTGTAAGGACAGGGAATGAGAGAACCCAAATAAACTGAATCAGAAATGAAAATGGTGACATCACAACAGAAACCACAGAAATTCAAAAGATTACTTTGAGAACCTGTATGCCATGAAACGTGAGAACCTAGAAGAAATGGATAAATTCCTGAAGTTCTATAACTCCCATGATTGAAACAAGAAGCCCTACAATAACTGAATAAGCCTATCACCATCGATGAAATTGAAAGAGCAAATAAAAGTCTCGCCATAGCAATCAGAGAAGAAAAGGACATTAAGGGCATCCAGATATGTTGCAGGACTCCTCTAAGGGCCGTTGCATCTGCTCTGAATTGCCACCTGCAAATCACTTCGTAGATAAGGGGGTAGTCTAGATGTGGCAGTTTATCTGACCATGTATGCTATACTAGCTGGTATAAATATTCTCCCATGCTACCACAATCATCGTGGGACTAGCTAGATCTTACCAGCATATTTGCCTGGCTACGTAGGACCCCTAAGTAATTAGACCAGAGAGAAATGCTGTTTGCTTCCAAGCAAACAAGCATGGCTCCCTGATATACTCAAAGGCAACTAAAATACAAAACTACAATGAAGTAGAAGAGACTTGTGAAGGCTTGGAGAAATATTTAACTGGCATTAGTATTAGTCTTTGGTACAGAGAGACATGCCATCTCAGAAACCCTCTTCTCTACCCTATAAAGGCATTTCCAGGCAGATCTTGGCTCAAAACATTAGCATACTAAAGAGCCTAGGTGAGGTGCAGGGAGGGATTACCTAAGGGCATTTGACCCTCCCTGCTTTACATAACAGTGGGAGGAAGGTCTGAGTTGCAGGGGGCTATAAAACTAGCCTGTTTCCTCTCTCCCGTGCTTCTTTTGGGCTCTCTCTCTTTGTGAGCACTCACCCTTCTTGGAAGTCTTATCATCTTCTCCTTTTACAAGGCCTTTACACGTGGTGGTCGCCATCTTGGCCTACACATGGCTGGGGTTCTATCCTGGAATCCTAAGCACCGGGCTTTCCCTTTTGCTGATTTGTATGTCTGAACCTGTGATAAGTAAAGCCTTTTAAAACTGCATCGGATTCCTGAGTTTTCATCCATTCCTCGCCAGCTCGGGGTAGAAGGGAACTTCGCTTCCCGGCACTGTCAGGGACCCTGGCGGAGCTCCCGACACAGATAGGTGAGGAAGAAATCAAGCTATCATTATTTGTAGATAACATGATATTACACCTAGAGAACCCTAAACTCTCACCCAAAATCTCTTAGAAGCAATAGATATTTATAGTAGAATGGCAGGGTACAAAATCAATCCCCAAAAGTCAGTGGCTTTCCTATATATAAATAACAAAAGAGAAGAAAGGGATATTAAGAAATCAAGATCTTCCGTTCATCATCTATTTGCTAGAGCGGGCACCAGTAATATCTCCATATGTCCTGTCTCATGCCAGTAGAGCCAAGGGCATCGGCTTGCTACAGGAACATAAAGAGCCTCAAACCATTATATTAGGTCATGGGAATGACCTATTATAATTGTTACTGGAATTTGGCATATCAAATACAACACGAGCAGCTTGCCAGGCTTGCCGAGTGGGAGGCAAACTCTTTTAAACACCTCCAAATAAAGCATTTATTGATGAACCGCACCGCAAGCGGCCTTGCAAGCCGGGCTGTGATGGGCTGGTCTGCTGGGTGGAGTTCTGATGAGTGGGAAGTCCAAATGTGGAAAAATGGCGGCGCCCGTGGAGTGAGGGGGGGGGGTTGTCTGGCTTGTTTTGAGGCTCTGCCGGGGTGGTAGTCCAGGGCTAGAACCCGCCATGCCTCCCGACTGCCTCATGAACAGCTGGGCACAGGGAGAGCAAGGAACAGCTCTGCCCCATGTCTGGGGTCTCTGGACCAGCATACCTGGGCCGCATTGAGGAAAAAACTGCTCCAGGGTGGGTGTCGATGATCCGGGCTGTGATGGGCTGGTCTGCTGGGTGGAGTTCTGACGAGAGGGAAGTCCAAATGTGGAAAATGGAGGCACCGTGGAGTGAGGGGGGATCGTCTGGCTTGTTGTGAGGCTCTGCCAGGGTGGTGGGCCAGATATATACATATTATGATACCAAAATTCAATGTCAGACGAAACGTGGATCAGGAGGTCTTACCAAAATTGGAAATTACCACAAACGTGGGAGTCAGCCCTTAAGTAAGACAGAGACGGGAACATGTGCGAATAAATGTTGAAAGGGCTAATACCAACCTAGAACTGAGCATTAAATACACGCAAAAAATGCACATAAGGGCCTCTAAGTGTATGTATTGCAATCCACAATATGTAAGAGAAGGAAAAGAGAGAGAGGGAGGAGAAAATAGATAAAGAACTTGCCATGGAGGTAGGCTATGGGAGGGTGGAGGGAATTGGGGACATTGGTGGTGGGAAATGGGCACTGGTGGAGGGCGGGGTGCTGGAACACTATGTGACTGAAACCTCCAAACATGAACTACGTTGTTATTGTATATCTCACAGTGGTATAATAAAATATTAATTAAAAATGGACTTTAATGTAAGCCTTTGATGTAACCTTTCCCTTTGTGACAACAGGGTTGGTATAGAAGGGGTTTCTTCCAAATGAAATATGTCCAAAAAAAAGATACCAAATGATTTCGCTCATGGATGTGAAATAAAGAAAAGAGAAAATAAATAAACCAAAGCAGACCAAAACAAAATGTTGGATATTGGTCACACAACTGAGGTCCTCAATTTGGTCAGAGAGAAACCAGTAGAACAGGATAGCAGGTCCAATCTGCACACCGTGATAGAGGGAGAGGGTGTGATGAAATAAACACAGGAAGAGACACAAAACCAGTTGTCTGAAATAGTGTTTCCCAACCAGGGAACCATATGGCTATTCCTCTAGTCACACTTAGGTGAAAATGGAAGATGCAATGGGACCATAATATGCATCTAGAGGCAAAATGGTGTGGGAGGGACAAAAGAAGGAAGCAAGGTTGGAAGGGGCCACAGTCAGAAAAATGTGTAGAAACACTGCTTTAACATATGTGTGGCCTGTAAACCAGGATAACCTCAATTTCAACAAAAGTCTTGGGTGTTTGAATGCTGATTCCCCATTCCCGCACAGCTAAGGAATGGTCACGGAGCTTCTATTACTAATAGAACCTCGGTTATGAGGGAGCTCGAGGATGCCTATTGTAGAAAAAATGAACTAAGCTCATCCCTTCTCACTAGTGCTCACAGTCACAGCTACGTGGGTGAGTTGGGCACTTAGTTCTGACCCAGGACTTGGAAATAAGGAAGTGGTTTCAAGAATCTATAGGTTCCCTTTCTTACTTTTCTTCCCATCATAAAGGAAGAAACAAACAAACCCTTTTTTACTCCACCCTCTGATCGTTCTCTGGCTGAGCCCTACATATTTAACACAGTTTTAAGCAAATTAGCAAGAGAAAAAAGTAATGGTTTATTAACATGCATAGAGTGGTTAAATGTAGAAGCTCAGTGATGAGTAATGTAAGAAAATTGGTACCACTTGGGCTTTTTGAGAATATTACCACGAACAATACATTTAAAAGAATTAATGAGGGGGCTGGAGCCATAGCACAGCGGTAGGGCATTTGCCTTGCATGCGGCTGACCATGCGTTCGAGTCTCAGCATCTCATATAGTCCTCCAAGCACTGCCAGGAGTAATTCCTGTGCGAAGAGCCTGGAGTAACACTGAAAATTGCCGGGTGTGGACAAAAAAAAAACGCGTAAAAAAAGTGATGAGATAAAGGAATAAGGGGATTGAGGCTTTGGGGAATGACCACCTGTTGGGAGATAAATATGGGGAGGAAGGAATGAGAGTTAAATATTGTTTTAGTAAGGTTTGTATGCAGATCCTTCTTTGTATGAAGTTTGTATCTTTTTCATGACCATAGAATTTCCCTGAGAGAGGGGGGTTCTGTGCTGGCATTCTTTCCCAGAAGATTAGTCAGAAGCTCCATAAGGTTTACATGAAGTGAGATAATAGAAGCACCATAAGGTATACATAAAGTCAGATAATAGAAGCTCCATAAGGTTTACATAAAGTCAGATAATAGAAGCTCCATAAAGTTTACAACTGCTGATTTTCATTGGCTTCTAATTGAAGATAATCCATGTGTCAAAGTGACGTAGTTTACAATGCACATTCAAATCCCCTACATCATCCTGAATGTGATTTTAAATAACTTTTTTATAATGATGGCAGAGATCTTATAACCATGTCCATATCTATTTAATACCTCATCCAGGACAGAATTCCGGTATGGAATCAAGAAATAAGCAATAGACCCTGAGCCCAAAATGCCTACTGTTGGAGGACTGTTTAGCTAATCTGGGGTTTTGTTGTTTTGCTCACTCCCAGCTTAATCTTATTTAAGCCAAGGTTCATTCTAATGAGATCTCTCTTCTATGTAAATACTGCTAGAGGGTGTGGCGTTAGAAGTCACCTTGACTATAACTTCTGACTATACATCACTAAGACTTCTATGTTTTCTAGATTGGGCCAGCTCCTCTATACCCTGCACCCAACGTGGGACAGTAAATTACCAGGAGACTACCACCTGGCTACGTGAGACTAAAGACTTGGAAGGATCTACTAGTTTTTCTAAGCAGCGGTATGACCCTTTCTTGGAACAAGATACCGAATCACCCTGTAAATAAGGACCTTGTGGTACCATCTAGATTACATGAGCTCTGGTTAAGATGTATTACTTTATATCAGCCCCTCTCTCCAGTGTTTTACATAAGAGATAATCTCGGGATTAGTCCTTGGTGTAACCTTTGTTTATACCTGCAATAGGGTGTGGCACTACACTCTGTTTAGGGTTCTTTGTTGGCTGACAACCTCCCGATTGGATTACTTTGGTGTATATAAGGGGCTGACTTGAGGCCCCTTCACCTTTCTTTGGTTCCTCAGCCTTCAGCTTTTGGCTCCTAGCTTTTGGCTTTTGGCTTTTGGCCTTTTTGCTCTTTGGCCTTTTGCTCCTTCTGGGTGGGACTCAGCTCGGGTGACATCCTCTCTCTTTGGTGGGAGACTTAGGCTCTTTTATATGGTCTAAGTTCGGACCAGAGCTAGAGTTTGTTCATTATATTAGTGCTGTGAGAGCTTTTGTACTATTAAAAGCCATTTTGGAACTGCACCGGACTGTGAGTTTTCATCTTTCTCCCAGCGTCCTCGGGGTGAAGACAACCTCTGTCCTGACACGTCGGGGACCCCAGCGACATTCCCCGACACCTACAATACAGAGTGTCAAGGCATCACACATAAATTAACTTGAGAACAATGACAAGACAACTTACAGTATTGTTCGGTGCCAACTAACCCGAGAGCTGATGGCAGTCCTCCAGCATATACTGTTGGTAGCACCATAATGCCAACACTTCTTGCCAATCCACCTAATCTGGTGAGTTTTTCAGGAAAGATGGCATTTAAAAAGTTTCTAGGCCCAAATTCTTATTTATTTATTTATTTATTTATTTATTTATTATTTTTGTTTGGGAGCTACTCTTGGCAATGCCCAGGAATTACTCCTGGCTCTGCACTCAGGAGTTCCTCTGGTTGTGCTCAGGGAACCATATGGGATGCTGGGGATAAAACCTGGATTATCTGTATGCAAAGCAAATTCCTTACCTGTGGTATTATTGCTTTGGTCCCTGAGTTCACATATTTTTATGTACAATGAGGTCCCTGCTTAAACCCTAACACTAGTTTCATGCAGAAATAAAATATAGTTCCAAAAGTTCTGAGTTTTAGTCTTGGTGAAATCACTGAACAGATGTGTGACATTGTGTACATCTGGAATTTTGCCTTCTGGTTTATAAATGAAGGGGAATGAGTCATTCAACAAACATTTCCTGAGCACCTACTAAGCATCAAATACTGTTTTAGAGCAATGAAGCAAAGAGTCAAAGTTCCTTCAATCTTAGGTAGTAGACCTCTGCACATATCTAAAATAAGTATTAAGTCCAAATCATCACACTATAAATCAAGCCAAGGAGAGTAGGAAAAAAGGCAGGTCAGTGGTAATGAGCACTATTTTCATAAAGAGCAGTCAAGAACACCTAGTTGATAAGACTTACATTTCTGTCTTTTTATATAGTTTTTTGTGTGTTTGTATATTTGCACATGTGTTTGTATAAACAATAACTTCTTTGAAGGCAAAACTTCTTTGAAGGGAAAAAGTCAAGTGATTGACAATATGTAAAGCACTTGGTAAATGACTGGTCACTATGTGAACATAGAGCATTAGTATCATAGTAGAGTAACTCGGTTGACATTTAAGATCCTTATACAACATAACCTCCAAACCTATCTTTCTAGTTTCATCTGTATGATATTACCTCAGCCTCCTAGTAAAATATGCCTGTTATTTAATTCACTGTACCTTCTCATGTTGCTTCTCTTACTGTTTCTTCTGTTTAAATCAACTATTATTATTCATTTTATGAAAAGTCTGTCTCTGATAAATAGTTATACATTTTTAGTCAGTCTTTCTATAATTTCCTTGAACAAAATGGTGGCTAATATGATTGACAATAAAGAAGACTATATACTTTAGTATACCGCTTTAATATTTATCATCACCCTGCCTAGAATTTGGCATTATCATCAATATTGAATAAGTTCTAAATGACCTTCTTTATCATGGAACAGTGTGCTCTTTGAGAAGCAGAACTTTGACAGTTTGGCATTGATAACAAGGGCTTTTATCTATGCTCAGGACTGCTCTAAGGATACCAAAATCCCATACATCCACATGACTTTTTCATGACCTTTGGATATTTCTTGACAGCACACATTTGTTACTGTCTCTGGGATGAATTTCAAGTGAATTTTCAGTTGAAAGAATTCGTCATTCTGAGAATTCAAACAGAAAAAGAAAGATGAGTAAGTATAGTAAAACGAAAGGCTAACTGGGATGTGGTTTTATTGTGTAGACTGAATAACATCCCTTTCAAATATCTACATTCTAATCCTCAGGGTTTCTGAATACACTGTCATGTACAAAAAAGATCTGTGCAGGTGTGATTAAGTTGGGGATTTTGAGATGAAGTTATTATTCTGGATTATTTGGGTTGCCCTAATGTAATCATCACCAGGGTCTTTATATGCTGAATGCAAGGCCAGACTTGGGGAAGGTGAGATGATAAAGAATCTTGTGTAACTGTGTTCAGAAGTCAAGGAATGTAAGCTATCACGAGGAGCTGGTGATAGGGCATAAAGGAAAATTCTCCCCACCCCACTGCTCAGGGTTCTTCTTCGTTGGTTAAGATGTTTTGTTGTTGATATTGTTATTTTTGAGCCACTCTTGGAAGTGCTCTGTTCTCACTCCTCACTCTGAGTTCAGGAATCAATCCTGGCAGTAATCAGGAGACTGTAAGAGATGCTAGTGATTGAACTCATGTTGACTGCATACAAGACAAGTGCCCTACCTGCTACTTCCCTATTATGTCTCTGCCTCTTGTTAAGATTTATTAACACAGCATCAAACTGGATTGGCATAGGAAAGATTAATAATATAGTCAAAAATATCAGTTCTCAATTTTAGTAAGAAATAGTCGAAACTAAATTCTGAACTAGAAAATGGAGTAGTAGGGACTTTACCAAGGAAAGACGAGGAAGCATTGGCATGGGAAGAGTAGAAGACAACATTACTCTGAAGTAAAGCTTCAGATTACCCGCCGAGCAGACTTGCTACAGATAAACCTACACCAGGGCTAGAGTCCAGTGGGTAGGGAGCTTGCCTTGCACGTGGCTGACTGGGGTTCGATCCATGGTATTCCATGTGGTTCCCCAAACACTGCCAGGAATAATTCCTGAATGCTGAGCCAGGAGAGATCCTTGAGCATTGGAGGGTGTGATCCAAAACAACAAGAAAAAAAAAAAAAAACCCTTTACCAGAAGGACTCACACCCAAAGGTTCCTTTAGGTAGTAATAGATGAGCAATTTGATTAGGGAAAACCCAAACACTTTCCCATCGCTCAGGGCATCTGTTGCTTTCAGTTCAAAATAATCTATTTCCTACAGTTAAGCATGTGATTCAAATGCTTTGTATGCATGCTGCTGAATTCCAGTCCTGGTATGGTCTGTCCATTCTCTAGCTCCTGTAACCCTGGATGCAGTGTCTATGGAAAAAGAATGAAAGGGCAGTTTGCTTCCAGAGGAGAGTATCTTAGGCCAGGATAGAACAGCAGGCAGAGTGCTTGCCTTGTACATCCTATTCCACTGACCCTCCCCATTTCCCATTCCCCATTCCCCAAAAAAAGCCATAAGAAAGTGTTTTAAGACCAACTCTGAGAGACTGGGGGTGATCTATTCCTTTGCTAGAAAACAGGAAGGGAAAGACACACGCTCCTATCAGAGTCCCCTGGAGAATTCCAGAGTTCTTTTCCTCATGGTTCAGCCTCCATATTTTCATGCTTCTGGCCCCCATACCTATTAAAAAAAAAGTACCGAAAGAAAAAAAAAATGGTGTCAAGCAACTAGATTTGCGATCATTGGTTCCAGCAGTCAGAGGATATTATACTCATCCTGGGGCATAGAAACAACGGCCGCTGGAGACTAGTTCTCACTCTGCACACCCAGCTCATCAAAAGTGCTCTGCCAGCAGACTCGGGAGTCTAGTTCTCATCCTGAGGAACAGCTCATCAAAAGTGCTCTGCCTCTATTTCTTTTCCTGCAAGATGAAGTTATGGCAGCCTTGTAGTGCTGTTAGGAAGCCAGATGTTACTCACGTAAGCATTTGGGCCAATGTTTTGTATTTTACAGATGTTAAATTTTGACTAAAGCAGTTTTTGGAGGCCACACTGGTAGGTTTGTTCCTGAATCTGCACTCAGGAATCACTCCTGGCAGTGTTTGTAGGACCATATGGGGTGCTGAAAATCGAGTGTGAGTCAGCCGCGTGCAAGGCAAGTGCCCTCCCTGGTGTACTATCGCTCAAACCTGACTAAATCTTCCTAGTGATGGTGAGAACCAGAACAAAGAGCAGTCTGACCTTGCCTTAAGCACAGCATCAGCACCAGAAACGCGGTCCTGGGGAGCTTCTATCGTTTTGCAAGTGGCTGCCAGAGACCAGGGCCACTCACTCCAATTGTCACAGTCTTCCCCTGCGTCAGCCAAACCGAAAATGCCTCAGTGTTAAAGCCCTGGGTTCAGGCTCTGCCCAGGAGACAGGACACCGGCTTTGAATCCTTAGCCAAATCGATGTGTAGCTTGTTGCTATCCACCAACCACAGCCGACATGGAAGAACACATGGGCGTTCTTCCAGTTCATTTTTAAAATCCCTGACCTGGCCGCTTGCAAGTTTCAGTCACTTGGTTAGCAGGTTGGGCAGCATCTGGGAGCCCCTTAGAAATGTACTTTTCTCAGGACCCCCAAAGCTGAGTCTGAATCTCCCTCTCCGAAAAGCGCCAGGGGACTCTTCCTTTGGTGACATGGGCGCCAGCTGCTGGATTCAAGAGCTTTGAAGTGATGCTACTGTGTGCGAGTTACTGCGACTTGGAGCCGAGTACCAAAATCACAGAGACATCCTGAAAACAGTTGTGGGGGTCTTTTGTTTGTTTTCAATCAATAAGCCTCTTTGAGCTGTAAGGCAAATTAGTCGAATTAGTCTTGGCGCTAACCAATCACTAGCCATCAATCACTCGCTTTAGAATACCCTCCCCCCCCCCCATGTCATCATGTGGCAGCAATTCCAGCTGCTAAATGCCCTGCTCCTCCATTCAGTCTGGATGGGGTTCCTGGGACGGTTCCCGAGGCCACCCAGTCCCCCGTGAGACCGCTCGCAGGGAGGGTCCCCAACACGCAGGACATGAGTCCGCGGCTCTGCCAGCTCCGCGGCACGTGGCTTTCGGGGACTGTCTGGACAGTCCCCGAATCACCGGTGTCACTGTCACCGGTGACAGTTCCGAAGACCGGTGACCTGGGCCAGGCTGCCCGAGCGACCCTCACAGCACAACTGGCCTGGGCCGGCTTCCCGCCCAGCAGCGGCGGGCCGGGTCCCCAGGTCCCGAGTCCTCGGAGCCGCGCGGCGGGCGGGTGCGCGCAGGGCGGAGCTCGGAGTCCCGCAGCGGCGCCTGCAGCCCGCGGCGCCCCGGGCGCGGGAGCCGGAGCGGGAGCGGCGGGCGCGGGAGCAGCGGCTGGAACCCTCCACAGCCCCACTGGGCCCAGCTGCGCCCAGGACGGAGATCGGCGGCCGTGTAGCCCCCTGCAGACCTGCTCGGCCCCGGAGCGCACTGCCCCGCGCCGAGTGGCCGCCCCGAGCGCGGCGCCCAGCAGTACTCCCAGCGCCCGTAGCTCCTGGAGGCTTTGCCCTGCTTCCAGCTCCCGCAGCTCTGAGCCCTCGAGCGTGATGCTCCAGGAAGCCAGCAGGCGACGGCCGCTGGCCAGCAGGTAGGAGACGCCCCGCGGGGTGCAGGGATCTGGGGCGCACTAGGTGCCAAGTCTTGTACTGGGATCCGGTGCCTGTTGCGCGGGTCCCAGGCCCTCCTGAGCGCCCAGACGGAGCCGCCCCCTCGCAGGTAGTGAATTTCTCTACAAGGTCATCGCTGCCTTGGGCTCCTGCTTAGGAGGTAAAGGTATAGACCCGCTGGGTTTACAATGGATCAGGTCAGCACTCTGGATATCTGCGTTTGGGGTGTTTTTTTGTGTGTGTGTGTGTGTGTGTGTGTGTGTGTGTGTGTGTACATTTTTCCTCATTTTCCAACGCTAATTCTAGGGAATAAGCACTCTATGCATTTGTATGTATATCTGCACTTGCACACATTTGCAAGCATCTCTGTGTGTGTGTGTGTGTGTGTGTGCGTGCGTGTGCGTGTGTGTGTGTCTCTGTCAGCAATGAGGAGGGCGGGCAGAGGTTGATAAAGGAAGTCATTGTGGAGATCTGCTTAGTAGCTGGAGGTGAACTTTGGAACCACGTTAAATCCGGGTAGATCACAGTTGTTTGGAGGTGGATTTTCCGAAAAGGAAATCAATCTGAAGAGCACAGCCAGCACACAATGCAGAACGTCGCGCTCTCCAGGAAGATGGAAAAGAGGTAGGCGACATTGCAGGCACAATACTGAACAATGAAAGAGGGAAGCAAAGATGGGGAGACAGTCTAGGCGGTAGGGGTATGGTGGATCCCAGTCTGGCGTCAAGAGATTTGGGACAAATTCCGCTGGGGTGTAGGGAGTTCAAGGTTAAGGGGCAGAGAACCTGCGGGAAGCAGAGACTGGGGGGTGGGGAAGGGAAGAGGGGAGCAGAGATTTGATGGGGGAGGGGAGAAAGCAAAGCTTTGAGCTTCACCCAGAAGCAACCTGGATTTCCAGCTGTGCCCAACTAAGCGTTTTTCACAACACGCAGGTTCAAGATCCATCCCATCGGTGCCTGTTTGTGTTTTGTTTGTGCTAGGGAGCCAGGCCCTGTTGGGTCTGGAAGAAACTGAAGTGTTTACCTCACCAGCAAGATTCAGAGAGTTGATTAAGGCTTCTCTCCATGAAATATTTACACCTCCCTTGTGTGGGCTTTTGTTTGGTCTTGTTGGCACTGCTGCATTTTTTCACTTTGATAATGCTTTGGAGTCTACTTTCCTCTGAATGTGCTTATTTCCTAGTTATAAACTCTTCTTGCTTTGCCATTGTGCTCACCACTAGCCTGCCCCTGAGTAACAACTGTGAGAAGGGAGATGGATGAGTCACAGCCTCAAAGAAGAAAATCTTAGCTGCTTACAGCAAATGGCAGGAGTCTGTCAGAGAATGTTCTTTTGAACTGGAGATGGGAACAGAAACGTTTCTTCAAGTTCCTCTGTGTGTTTAGTGGAGACCAGGGGTTGTTAATTCATACACAGGAGAGGATTGCCTTTGTAAATCGATCATCAGCTTTGACTTTGGAAACGTAGCAGAGAATTGAACTCTAAGAGTTTGGTGGAGGAAAACCATGCCTGATCAGAAACTAGACTTTTACAGAAATGATTAGGGCAGAATCCACGAATATGTGTTTTCCTCTGGAAGCTGGAGGGTTGATGCACTCAGAGCTGACTTGATTGGAAATCAGTGGTTCTAACAAGTTGTTTTGAAACACGGGTGTCTTAACTGCCTCACTACACTGACATTTGTCTTTGCCACGGTTCCTTGATGAACTGTGCCTCCAATATATGTCAAAGGATGGATTAACCTTCACTGTATAACTTTCCAGACTCAGAATCTTAAGCCCACGGGGAAGCACTAAAAATTGGTTATGGCTTCTCCAGATCATTTGAGACTGAGACACAGAAAATTGGGAGCACAATTTCTGTTCTCTGTCCTATGTGGGCTTTTGCAAGCAGGGAGTTTCTTCCTCAGTTAGCTGTTCACGTGTCCAGCACACTGTTAACCTGAACCTGACAAGGACCTAGGTGGGAGACAAGAAAGTGAAGAATGCCTGATCTCAGTCTGTGAATCATGGGCAGGGGAGTTCTCTGTGCTAGGAGGGAGCGCAATAGAGCCAGGTTGTAGTGTGGAGAGGAAGCTATTTAGGTACCTAGAGGATGAAGGGATGCTGCTTAGGGCAGTCCTGATACTGAGACAGAAGCATTCAGAACCCCAGGAGAAGCAAGTAACTGTGGGGTTGGGATGGGGGAAGTGGGTAGGGGCCAGTGTGAATAGATAAATATGGATAGATGAGATGAAGCAGGTTCCTCCGACTGAAATCCAGTAGAGCCTCTAAACCTGGGTAAGAATCCGCTCGCTCTTTAGAGCAGGTTAGATAAATGCATTCACTGGGAAGCTTTATATGATTCACATCACCCTGGTTTTTCCTCCTTCAAATCTCTAAAGATAATATTTACCTTCATGTCCAACAACCTCAGTAGAACAGTAGCTGTGTCCTTGAGAAAGTCATAATTCACGTCTCCAAGCTCCATCCACGAAATGTCTGCCACCTACTTTGCATATTGTGAAAACGAGAGAGCAGGAGGGGTTGGAGACTTGAGCAGTATGGAAATGAATTGTAAAGAAATTCTGGGAATCTTTTTATGACCACAACAGGCTGGGTGGTAAATCCTCTACAGTTTTAGCTTGAAGTTGTACCTGGTGACTCCAAAGGATGGGGATAGGAAGGAATGATAAACCCAGAGAACAGAATTAACTCGGGACACAGGCTAGAGAGAACCCAAATGCTACATGCAATCTTCAAGTCACTTTTTAAGGAAATATTTATAGCAGCCCCCAGGCATCTGCCCATGCCCTTGGACAGATGGACACAACCCACTATGAAGTTACTTTAGTGTTTTTTATCTTTTCAAAAAGAATTGAGAAAGAGTAAGAATAAAAAGGGTAAATAACAATTGTGCTTGGAACTCTTCATTAAATGAACATTTACATGTAAATGCTCTAAAACCATAATGTGTAACCTTTCTTAATATCATGTTTCAAAAATGCCAGAGCAACAGTTTTAAGTGATATGCAGTTGCTTCCTTTGCAAAACTGCAAGATGATCTGATACACGAAAAGTATTTACACAGTGTTCTGAAGAACCACATTGCCTAAAGAAATGCAGGGCATTTGAGTTCCCAAATTCACTGTTGGAAACCTGAAGAAGGATTGAGCTAGTCTAGAAGGGCTTCCACGAGGGGCCAAAGAGGCTTGGTTTTGAAAATTAGTTGACTATGTAATTGGAAAGAGCCTGTGATACAGAGGAAGAAGTAAAGAATGAGATGAGATCATTGTGTTTATTTAAGAATAATTGTTAAAACTAGTATTAATGGAGAAAAGAATTTGAGTAGACATTCAGCTTAAAATACAATACTACTCAAAGGGCTGGAGAGCCAGTACAGCAGGTAAGCTGCTTGCCTTCATGTGGCCACCTGATTTTGATCCCCAGAATCCCATGTTGGGGTCCCAAGCACAGCCAGAAATAATTGCTAAATGCAGAGTCAAGAGTTACCCTGAGCATTTCTGGGTGTGGGTCCCCATAAAATAAAGTATCACTCAACTTGACACTTATTTTAATCAGATCCTTTCTTTTGCTAATACCATTGCTTTAAAAAAGTGTGTAGACAAAATGGTCATAACATCAAGAGTCTGTCACTTCTTGTCCTCTTTTGCAATAATTTATGGGCCAGGCCCTATTTTACTTGAACTTGATGTTGAGCTATTGAGATTACATCATCTATTACACTGCGACATAATAATTGCATTTTTTCAGGGCATGTGTACAGCCGTGGTACAGAGAGAGACCCGGTGACCTTTATAAGTTAGGTAACACCTTCTTTCCTAGTCTTTTTGTCAGCTAGTCTACTATCTTGGGTCTTTTTCGTAGGTGCAAAGCCTGGTCCCATTCCCTAAAGCCCATGAATCAGAGGAATGAAACCACTTGGTCTAACAACCTCACAAAGGAAGGGCAGCGCTTGTTTCAATTTTTTCTTTCCTTTCATTTTTCATTTGCTCTATGCCTTGGCCATCCTTTTGTTAAAATCATCATTTTTGAGGAGATCAAAGTAGAGGAAATTCTCCACGTGTGTTTCTGAAAATTCTCGGTGGGATTCTTTCAGCTCTTGCTCTCTTTCCTGTGAAATCCAAAATGTGGTGGGATTGATTTTTGTTGGAGTATAGTTACACTGTACCCAGAAGGAAAAACAGTTCCACTAAGTGGCTCCTTTGCTCAAATGAGTCAGTTTAGAGTGCAAATATGGAAATTCACTGTTTTTATAAAAATGCCCTGGACTTCGCTTTCTCTTTTGATGTGGAGTGGGGGGCTTCTGGGCCATACCGGTAGTGGGCAGAGACCACTCCTGTAAGGGCTCAAGGAACCATATGGGGTGCTGGGAATGAACCCGAATAGGCTATGCAAAGGCAAGTGGCCACTGTACTGTCCCATTGCTCTGTCCCCTGAACTTCCCTTTTTTAGTTCCTTTTCTGCATCTTAATGTTTAGACCAATAATAAAATCTTTTGTTTCTGTAGCTTCATCAAGTCTGAATAATAAACACATTCAAAGGATGCATTTGAATAGAAAAGGCATTTCATAGGGAGAGTTTACATACTCTTACAATTTAGATTACTTTCTGTCTCAATTGCCAGTGAGACAATTATCACATCTTTTTAGTTGGGCATATTAGAGTTGGCAACACAATAACAGTGCTCTAATTTTTCAAGTCTGTAATTAGATTGCCTGCTTTATTTCAATGCTAGTAGAATAATTTGAACCTCGGATTATTATTACTAGGCAACAATAAGTGCCCTCTTGCTGGAATGTTAAATTATTATGAACTATTGTTCAGCCCAAATCGGAGATGGCCTTAGGAATAGATTTTGTAATGATCTCCCAAAGGACTCCAATAGTCGGACGTGGACACCACCTTTCTGTTCTTTGTTTTCCCCTTAGGGAATAGGCGGTTAGAGCTCAAGAGAAATGATTAACTTCCTAAATCACTTTAGAATGACTATTCACTGAGAGTAAATATCTTTCTAATCCTTCGATATTTGGGGCTGTGGGGCGAAAGAGCTGGACTTGAAGAGGAATCCTGGTGGTTTTGGAACGGAGGAGGAGAGGAAAACATGAATCTCACTCTTCCTCCAAAATTGAGAGGGAGTGCAGGAGCCTGTCCATCTAAGTGACAATGCAGTGACTTTGTCCATTCCTACAGCCAGAGTGGCAGGAAAAATGGTGGGGAATCCACTGTGTGAGCTGGGGCAAAGCACTTTCTTGACCTGACACACCAGATTTAATTTTTAAAATATTCATTCTTGGCTCCAAATCCACCGAGACCCCCTGCTAAGTAGGTTGCTTGAGTACATTGCCAGAACCTTGAACTTGTGAGAACCAAACAGTCCCTGAAAAATACTTGAAGTTGGACAGACCAAAATCCACAAAGTCACTGAATCTCCGGGGAACTCAGTGCTGTTGCTAATTCAGAAGCGGACAGCTGGACAGAATGCTCTGGAGTGCCTTCAAAAAAAGTCACATTTGCATCTACTAATTTTCTGAAGGAAAAGGAATTGCAGAGACTCCTTTTTAAAGCATGACTTGCAAATGATCCAACAAAGTGGGAGGTCTGCTTTAGGGAGACCATCAAGATGGTTCATATGTTTGTGGGTATGGTGTTTTTTTTTAGGTATATTGATTCCTAAGTGGCCTGAAATTAAAATACACATGCCAAATCTATAGGGGACTCTTCCGCTTCTTTATAATGTCAATTTGGGTGAATGAAATGCTGGAGAGAGTGAAGTGTTTGTGCTCTCTCTATTTTCTGAGTAATCAGAACATCTTTTTTTTTGTTTCAATTCTTGTTGACATTTTCTGAAATGTAATTTGTGTCTCTGTGTCTGCCTTAATAAGTACAATATGGCAAGTGTCATCAGAATTCAGAATCATGTATCACACCGACCCCCACCCCCCAAGTGATTTTATTGGGAGTCTTGGCTGCTGAGTAACTCGGAGCTGGGAGATAAAACAGAGATGTGTTTTCACTGTTTTCCATTTTTTGCAAGAAAGTGCTTTTCATGATATACTTTACAAATTGCTTGTTCAAAAATGCAAAAGCTATTTGGCTCATTAGGGCCCCCATGCCAGCTTGGTGGCCACTGCTGCCTGTCCATCATTTCAGAATTTTCACTTCTTCATCCTATTTCCCAATCCCCTCAAAATACGGTTTAAGTCTTACTTATTTTATCCACTCTGTTATGCTTAAGACTTGTTCCTAGCCACTCTTTTTAATGCACAATTTTTTTATTTGTACTTAGTTACTTGTTTTCTAAGAATAGCTTTCTTTTTACCCATTTCTCACTGTAAAAAACTGTCAGTAAAAATGATGTGATTTGGGCCGGAGCGATACCCCAGCGGGTAGGGCGTTTGCCTTGCACGCGCCAGCCTGGGCCAGCCTGGGTTTGATCCCCGACATCCCATATGGTCCCCCGAGCACCGCCAGGAGTAATTCCTGAGTGCAGAGCCAGGAGTAGCCCCTGAGCATTGCCGGGTGTGACCCAAAAAAGCAAAAAAAAAAAAAAATGATGTGACTAGATTTCTCATGCTAACAAAAAACCTTTGGTTTTGCTTTGTTTTGTTTGAGGAAGGACCATAGATAGTCAGTGGTGCTCAGAGGTCACTCTTGGCTCAGTTCTCAAGGATCACTCTTGGCAGATCTCAGAGGGCCAAATGGAGTGCAAAGCAGGTACCATGTCCCTATTCTGTCTCTCCAGCCTCATTAATTAAAAAATCTTAATCAGAACTGAGGTTAGATGGATCGATGGACATTTTTTCAGCATCTCTGAATGAGAATTGCTTGTGACAAATTGGTCTAGAGGATTGTTCTAGTTTTAACTGTTGACTGTCTACCCAAAGCAGTCAAAAGCAGCAATATGTCTATGCCAGAGTCAGAGGTTGAGCTCGGATTGAACGAAAAAATGCTTGTCCAGTCTCATTACACAGGAGGGTGCGGTGATGCCCACTACACATATAAATTCTCTGAGTAGAAAAATGCTTTGTCTTGAGCATCTAAGATGTACAGCCCTCACTTAACCAATGGGGCTCACTGGTTCTGAGGGATATGTCAAAGATCAGATTGAAAACCTTGAGCCTGGCAAGACATTGTGGTTTATCTGACCTGCAGGTTGGTTGTTCAAATTAAGCTCATACGTTTACAAATCAGAACATCTTTTTAAAAATGAAGTCCCCACTCATGGTCTCTGGGTTGCTGCTATATAACAGCATGTCTACCTCTTTCATTGACTGCACTCTTCACTGTCCCCACTGGCCTGTGATGCTGACGCTTCTTACCAGTCACTCTTCCTGTTTCACCTAATGGAATCAGCTACCTATATCCCAAAGGCATGGGGCTTGAATTCTGACTAGATGTTCTTTTAATATTATCTAGCTTTACAGTGCTATGACTGTCCTTATGCACTCATTGTTTTACTCTTCAAAGCAGAGTACTTAGTCCATTGTACTGAGTTTGGTTAACTAACATTATCATATAGTGAGAGTCAAAGGACTATTCATCATCAAAATATGGAGATTCTGTTCACATTGGTACTAGCACTGCAGGTAGTGTTATGTTACATCCATGCATGAGCCACCAGTGGTATGCACCAGGGTCTATATGTTTCAAGTTCATGAATACAAAATTGAGTTGATCGCCTGTTTACCAGTTTTGCTGTTTTCACTAGTTTCACTAGTTTCACGTTTCACTATTCCTAAGAGAACAGTAGAATCTTTTGTTTGCTTGCCTGGTTTTTACTTACTATGTGGGATCAAAAAATATTAATAGTTTCGACAGTTATTCACATATCCATTATCTTAGAGAACAATGACTGCAATTCAAATGAAATTATATTTTTATTTTATGTATGCCTCTTTAGGTACACATCAAACTGTGTCAACTCCTGAAAGCTCAAGGTATACCTTCCTCTTCCAAGCTATGGTGCATTCTATTTGCAGACCTGGTGGCAGAGAGTATACCATTCAGAATTATCCCCCCAGGCAACAGGTTTTCAGCCTTTCTCTGAAACAAGTGGTCCGGAGGCTTGATTGTGTGGAACTGCTCTGTTAATATGGCTGAGAACAAGGTATTTGTCTGAGGGTAAACTTACTTGTATTGTAAATCAAGACACATGCCCTTTTGGAAGAAGATGGGAAACTCAGGCAGTCCTCTGCAGGAGAGAAAGAAGGATGCTTCAATAGCGGGCTGCAGTTTTTTCTTTCTCTCCAACTTCTGCCATGACTTGCCTTTCTCACGCACACTTAGCTGCAGACCACCCCCCACACCCAGCCTCCTACTTCACTTCTAAAAACATCCTCACATCTAATTATTAATCCTAAACTCCGGCAGCCTTACTCGGAGAAGTCAGTGCTGAGAATAGTAACAGTGGAAGCCAAGAGAGGCCAGTGTGTTCCGTGGCCCCGGTTTTTGTGGATCCAGGGCATGACCTTAGAAATGATGGTGCCATATTCAGTATGAAGCACCAGGCCACCTGAAATGTAGGAACGACCTTTTAAAAACCAGAGGTATTAACAATCTGGAGGGATGATGGTTTTTCTTTTAATAGTGCTTTAAAGTAACAAATTCGGTAACCTCTAAGCATGTTTTATGTTTTGTGTTTGGTGGGGTGGTGTCGGGAACGCCACCAGGGTCCCTGACAGTGCCAGGAAGTGAGTTCCCTTTTACCTCCAAAGCCGGCAGGGAATGGATGAAGACTCAGGAATCCAAGCAGTTTTAAAAGGCTTCACTTATCACAGGTTCAGGCATACAAGTCAGCAATAGAAAAAACCCTGTGCTTAGGATTCCCGGCTAAAACCCCAGCCACGTGTAGGCTAAAATCAGGCCACCACATGTAAAGGCCCTGTAAAGAGGAGACAACGACAAGACTCCCAAGAAGGGTGCGAGCTCACAAAGAGAAAGTCCAAATAAAAGAAAAGAGAGAGAGAGAGAGAGAGAGAGAGAGAGAGAGAGCAGGCTGGTTTTATACCCCTGCAACTCAGACCTCCCACTATTATGGGAAGCAGGAAGGGTCAAATGCCCTTAGGTAATTTCTCCCAGCACCTCACCTAGGCCCTATTATATGCTAATGTTTTGAGCCAAGCTCTGCCTGGAAATGCCTTATAGGGTAGAGAAGGGGTTTCTGAGATGGCATGTCTCTGTACCAAAGACTAATACTAATGCCAGTTAAATATTTCTCCAAGCCTTCACAAGAGTCTGGTCTACTTCACAGTAGTTTTGTATTTTAGTTGCCTTTTGAGTTATCAGAGAGCCATGCTTGCTTGCTTGGAGGCAAACAGCATTTCTCTCTGGTCTCTAATTACTTAGAGATCCAATGTGGCCAGGCAAATATGCTGGTAAGATCTAGCTAGTCCCACGATGATTGTGGTAGCATGAGAGAGAGAGCGAGAGAGAGGAAAAAAGAGAATCTGACCACGTATTCTATACTTCCTGGTATAAGGAGAGAGAGAGAGAGAGAGAGAGAGAGAGAGAGAGAGAGAGAGAGAGAGGAAGCAGGCTCGCTTTTATACCCCTGATCAAGGACAGATGCAGAGGTTCTTAGAGGAGTCCTGCAACAGGGTGGGGGCCCCTAGCAGTGCTCAGAAGCTTCTCCAGCTGCTGCCACACCAGTGGCACTTAGTGCTCTGAGCCCCAGCCCTGGCCCGGGAAACAGTTTAGGCATCCTTACAAAGAAACTATTCTCCCCTCCAGTGGTTATCTGAATGTTGAACTTCACAATGGTGGTCTTTAAAAGCTCGTCTCTCTGGGATGTGTGGCTTTCTTGGGAGGACACTGACATGTCATGGAGCTTCTGAGAGTTGATAACCTGGGCTGGACCAAACTCAGGTACATAGGTGACTTTTTTAGATTTGAAAATCAGAAAAGCATCCATCCAGTTGGAACTAGGAAACTTTCAAAACTGAAGCATAGAATGAGAGAGAAGTTTGGTGCCAGAATCTGATTCAAGGACAGATGCCCACATTGTTTCCTAAATCAATATTATGTTGGTTATAAGGATTGAACCCTGTGCTGTGTGCTAGGATTCACTAGTTGAGACAAGCAGTATGAGCTCTCAAATTATTCCTGATTGAGCTAAACTTTTTAGTTAATACAATCTAGCAGAATTGAAGTGAACCTGATCAGCAGATCTGAGAATTCCCCCCAGCCTAACCCGCCAGGCTTTTGTGTGTCCTAGCTTTCTGTCTCTCTCTCTCTCTCACACACATGCACACACACACACACACACACACACACACACACACACACACACACATGTCCTTCCTGTAGTCCCTAACAGTTTGGCTTAGTTTCCAGTACTCCTTCCTCTTCAAAGTTCCACAATTTGCACCCAGGTATTGCTTCCTTTCTTCCCTGCAGACCAGTTTGAAAACTCACTGAACAATTCCCAGCCCCACTCTACTTCTTTAATGTTACTAAAAAGTAAATAAACAGAGACAAGTATGTTTTCAACTTTATTCACTGGAAGCTCCTATGAAGCAGGGTGACCAAGCTGCGGCAGATGGGAAGTTAAGAAAATTCAGGAATCTTTGTTGTTTCTGCAAGTAGCAAATCCAGAGACTTTAGAAAATGTCTTTTGAGTGTCTCAGAACCTCCACCATAACTTCAGCCTCTGTTGCTTTTGAAACATCTGTAAGTGCTAGTGAGATGAATGAGAAAGACTCTCTGAGAGAAATCTCTTTATTATTGAAATTAGTGTAACTGGCATTAGAGAAAATGGCTCCAAACTGGTCTTTTGTTCAATCATTTGCTGTCATTGTTTTCTAATCATCGCTTAGAAGCAGTGAGTGATACACAAGAGCATTTTAATGTTGTGTAAAGGCCACTGTCTTTCTTCTCCAAAAGATGCTGCTCCCTTGTCACCCAAAAGGTAGAGTTGTGGTGGGTAAAACTGGAGAACTAATGATGCTGGATGAAACAAAGAAAGGAAGAAAATAGAACAAAAGACTAAAAGGATCCATGTGGTGCACTTGCTCACCTGGCTAGGGGTAGCCAGGCACGCTAACACATTTCTCTTTATCTACCTTCTTTCACCCCATGAAAGTGGGTGTGGACAGCCTGCAGGTGCATGCAGGCAGCGAGCCCCAACACTTTAAAAAAATTCATTCCATATTCTGCCCCACTGGGGCCCCCACTCCCTGCTAAAATCCCACTTACCGCTTTTATAAATCTATTTGGTTTTTACGATTATTTCCTTCATATTAGACACAAGAAAACAGTTTCAGCAACTTGCCCACGGTCCCACGTATAGAACTGACTGAGGAATGTGTGCATTCAGTGAATTCAGTTATCCGGCTGCCCAATTCACTACCGGGCCAAAATCGGATTAGTTGGCAGGACTTCATATACTATTTTCTCTTATCTTGGATTTCATTTTTTTTTCCCTGCTTAAGAGCCAAATGTGAATGCTTCTCTGTGAATCCATTACAGTTCATTTTTCAAACAGGATAAGGTCAAGGACAAACATCTTAAGTTAAAACTT
Source organism: Cryptotis parvus (assembly GCA_021461705.1). NCBI lineage: Eukaryota > Metazoa > Chordata > Mammalia > Eulipotyphla > Soricidae > Cryptotis > Cryptotis parvus. The sequence continues at coordinate 37,351 of JAJIBD010025644.1, forward strand.
TTGTAATTCATACCATAGAGAAATAGTCAAGCACCACAAGGAGTTATCTGTGAGCACAGTCAGGAGTGAGCCCTGGGCACTGCTGGGTGTGGCCCAATAAACAGAACAAAACAAAAAGACCTTATCAGGGCAGTAAAATGGGTAAACCTAACTTTTGCATCTCCAGGTAACACATCTGTCTAGCAAACATTTCTTTGTTTTTCAGAAGAAAAAACAAACATATGTCACATAGTCACATGCACTCCGGTGGCACATTTGTGTGTGTGTGTGTGTGTGTGTGTGTGTGTGTGTGTGTGTGTATTTACACAGAGAACAAGCTGAACCAGGCCTGTGCTGGCTCTGTTTGGTCCTGCCCCTGGACTTTAGGACTTAGGAACTATTTATAGAACTAGTGTTTCCGTAATTGATGTTTTAATCATAGACATTCACTTACCTTTGAAAGTTGAGCAACATCTTATTATAGCTCGCAGTCCGGTGTTTCACTGCAAAATTGAAGGCCCCAAATATAGGTGATTTATATACAGGAGGCTCTTTGGAAGAAAATTCCTTGCTAAAATTGTATTTGTAATAAAAGACTGGCATTTGACAAAGGGATAACTATACATCTTGAGATAAATATTCGATTGGTGTTAAGTCACCGCTTCTGCCTTATTATTTGTTATGTTTAGTTCCATAATAAACAATTGATTTTTGAAACACTGACGGAAAGCCAGGAGGTAGCTCACAGGGCTGGAGCGCATGCTCGCCAGGTCCCAGGCCCTCGGTCTCGTCCCTGCCACCCATGGTCCTGACAGCAACCTGGGCTCACAGCCCTGCAAGACTGGGCCTCAGGCCAGAGTCCTGACACATTCTGCCCACATAGTCTATTGCCAGGAAGCACGCATGAACCCTCTGAATACTCTTGGGAGACTTGTAAAATAAAACTCTGAAAGTCTGATAAAATAAAAGAAATGATACTAGTCACCTGTGGCACTGGTCTTGACATAGGTCTTTGTCAGCCTTCAGAAATGTCTTTTCTACTTTGTGTCGCTTTTGAGTTGCTGCTTTGTCCCACCCTTGGACAGCAGAGAACACCTCATTTCAATGTTTAGGAGTGTTTCAAAGTCAGTGACATGGTTTGTTATTGTGTCATGTGGCCATGTGACGTGATCTTAGTATGTGCTAGGGTGTGGTGTTCGTGTACAATAAATACAGTGCCTCGCCCATATACAGCTGACAGTGGTGCAGTGCACTGGGCAACACAACGTGGTCTTGGGACTGAGTCTCATGAAGGCCAATGTCAGCTGGGTCCCATTCACCATGTGGGCAGTGCTGAGGCTGGAACTCAGCCGCCTGACTCAGAGGCAGGTGATCTAGGTGGGAGCCACATCCCGGAAATCTAAGAGTATCTATTTTAAAAGATTCCCTCTAAAAACTGCAATATCAAGTCTGTGATTTGCAAATATCATTTCTGAAGACTTGGCTAATAGTTAGCACTAGCTAATGTCAATTGAATGAAAAACTCTAAGTAAGAAGTCGTGTAGATAAGAAACACATAAGGCAAAAAAAAAAAAATCCCGCAGGCGGTTCGCAAATGTTGCCATCTGTCAGATCGGAACGTGAAGTCATGTCATGGAGCGGAGAACCTCAGAGTCCATGGAGGAAACGGCTGATCCAGAATTCCCTGACTCTGGGCTTGGAGCTAATTCCAAAAGCTAGAGTGCAGCTTTGCCTGTGGGAGCTCACAACCCGGCCCCCAGCCTCACATGGGCTGCCCAGCGCCACTGACACAGATCCCCAAGAGCAGTTCCCAGGCCCTGGTGGGTGAGGCCCTGAGGTCAAAAGGGAAAAAACGTCAAATAAACAAACAAAAAAAAATCCCTAACATTATTTCAAAGCTTGACAACATTTATTTAGAGGGGTGTGTGGAGGATTTAAGGGGACATCTTCCACCCTGGCAGTGCCCAGGAGTCGCCCAGGGCCCCCCAGAGATCCTCTGCCAACCACCTGCAGTCCAGTGCAGGCTTCTGAGGTCGTGGTCTGCTCAGCCTGCAGAGCAATTCCAGGGCTCCGTGGCCTCACCTGATTGTGCTGGTGGTCACCAAGGGAACCATTTTTCCAGACATCAAATCCCTGTCGGCCACTCGCAGAGCAAGTGCCTCAACCCCATACTGTCTCTCTCCAGCCTCTCTGACCCCAGCTCCCATTTTTATTATCATACCACGATTGACAATACTGTGGATCATGCTGCCATGCCGCCTGGTTCAACACCACGCCATCCACACAGTGTCTACTTCTCCTCACCAGTGGCCTAGGGACCTTTCTACTCACCCGGTCCCAGATCCCAAAGCTCAGTTCTCTAGCCCAACTCTCCAGTTCCTATTGTCATTTGCTATTTGTTAGTCCCTAACTTTATTTTCTTTTATACCATACCCGATATTTTCTTTATACCATACCCAAAATGAAGCGCCTCCCATTGACTTTGAAAGCGCTCTGGAGTCTTTCAGTTCTGAGACCTATTTTTTTGCCTTTGCCACTTCAAGTTTGACAGGAACTTGGAGATGTCCTTTTCCGGTCCCCCACCGTCAGTTTGAAGTATCAGTGCACTCATTTGTAAATAGGTTTCCATAAAGCAAACATCTGTGGAAAACGAATGTAATAGGTCCTATAGACACACAAGAAAACTAGAATATGTCTGACATATATTGTGTTACACAAACTTAAACAGGTCAGTGACTCCACATGAGGTTAAAGTCCTTGGATTGTGCCATAGCCTTTCTTTGTTTGCATGAACAACTAAGAGTTTGGCAACGCAAGTTCCTTCATTGATAAAAGGCTCTATCAAGACTCAAGTTACACATTTAAAGTATGTGCAGTGCAAAATACTAAGTGCATGAGAATGAGCAGGGGAGATTTCTACATTTAATAGCTAGAAAGATCTAATTTTAAGGTCATCTTACATTTAAGAAGAAAGGATAGTACGCTTATGAGTTTTGAATAGAGGAAAATGCATCTTTGAGCAGTTAGAAATTTGTACATGTCTGAGTCAAATTAAATTTAATACTGACCAACGTAAAAAGCTAAAATAGGTTCCGTTGAGGGAGATGCTGAATTTTTATATTATTTCTTATTTTTCTATACAATTTGTTTACCCCAAAGTGGTTAATGTTATGACTATTTCCCTTGGGAATTTGTGTTTGAGAATCATTGTTGAAATGTTCTAAAGTGTCAGAGTTTGATGAGTTATGAATTGTCACCAGCATCTATGAAATCTCAGTAGCACTATTTTAATCTTGCCATATATTACTAAGATTTCCTATAGTGGTATAAAGGATATAGCTGTGGTTTCCTGGAGGAGTTTCTGTCTAATATTGAGAAAAGTGTCAGAGGATGCAGTTGGTTGAGGTTGTTTTCTTATATACTGTTGCTCCTTTCTGTTATGCGAAAAACAGGAAGCTGAAATGTGTTATTTACTTAGTCCCACTGATTTTCTATGAGAACCTAGCTATGCACAAATACAGGAAGAAGTAAAGTTGAAGAAGCTGCATCCCCTATCTTTGTAGGCAATAAATTCTTAATATTTAGGAATATTAAGGAGACTGAAATGCTCAGAAATAAATTTATCTACTCTCAATGTATGTGTATTTGAATAAAATTTAATAAATTAAAATATTTTCAATTGTGATGGCAGTGAGGCCACACTAGGCTGTGCTCAGGGCTTACTCCTGATTCTGTGCTCAGGGATCACACCTGGTGGTACTCTGGGACCAAATATGAAATCAGGGATCACAGCAGTCAGCCACATGCAAAGCAAGTACTTTACGTCTTGTACTTTCACTCAAATCCAAAATTATTTTTATTGTTTGCATTTGTTTTGAGTTGCTTTGTTTTGTTATGACTTTCCAACAGTTACTCAAACATAATTTGAAGAAGAAGCTATTTATCTGAGGTGACTTTTTAACTATAGTAATAGCACCAAAGTTAAAATTAGTTTATTCCTTTTTCTGATTCTCTTCTCTAGTCATGGGAACTAGATAGTCTCTCTTCCAATACTTTTACGGAAAGTTAGTCCAAAGAACATATTCCAGTTTCCTTATCAATTTCATAAAATAATACTATCTAAGGTAGTAATGTACCAGTACTACTGTATTTAATAATATCAAGCCTTTACAAAAGAAAGACACGCATGAAAAAACATTTGTGGCCAGAACATATTTTTTGAATGAAAAAAAAGTAATGGAGTACATATCAGTTAAAGCACAACCAGGGCTGAGCAGAGTTCAATGGATTGGGAGCTTGCCATGCAAATGACTGACCGGGTTTGATTGGTGACAAGTGTACTCCCTGAGCACTGCCAGGAGTACTCCAGACCACTGAGTCAGGAATAAGGCACAGCTGGGTATAGCGCCCAAAACAAACACAAAACAGCAGAACCTTTGTCAGGATAAAGATAATAGATGTATTGAAAAAAATGAAGTCTTCCATCATTATGGGAGCTTATGGAGCATCTGAGCAAAGTGGTTGATTTTGCATCTAGTGTGAACCTAAGTCGTGACAAGTTAGCAGAACTGCCCTTTGGGAAGGAAGGGCTGAACTGGCAAGGAGCAAATGGAAACTTGAAGTCAAACTGAAACCAGAAAGGCAGGCCAGGAACTTTCTTGACTCATTTCTAACCCCAGCAGTCCGGGAGACCCATAGAAGGAACACGGTGAAGCAGCTCGTGTCTGTCCCAGAAACTGGTGGAGGAGGTGGTTGAAAGACAAGGGTTCAGCCGAGCTGCTGCCTGCCGTAAGCAGGTGGAGTTTGGGAGGTGAGTGAGAAAACAAGTCTCATGTCTGACAACCAAATTGCACCTGAGTATCCCTGGTTGCCACCTGCAACAGAGAACCATTTCAGGAAGAGCCTTCGGGATGTGGTTCTATTTGGGCTAAGCTGAGTGTGGAAGGGCTACAGAAACTCATCAGTGGAGACAGTAATTTCCAAGGTCTGAATTTGTTTGAGGATCTGTCAGGATTCTTTCTGCATGGGTGGGCTATGAGTGCAATCTACCACTGGGTATGTTTCAGACGTTTTCTTCCAGACACTTATACAATTTTTTCTTTCATAGCCCACTGTGGAGCTTTTGTTTGCTTCCATTATAAGTGTCAATTTTGGGAAGGAGTTTCTAGTTTGAAAAGCTTCAGTGGAGCTCAAAATTTAGTAGAGGGGTTAAGTCACAGGCCTTGCCAGCGGCCAACCCCTAATCTAACCCTGGTACCACAAGGTTTCCCAGACTTTGCCAGGTGGAGCTGTGGAGGTCCTCAAGCATCTCTGGGGTGGCCTGGGCACCCCAGCATCATGGCATCCTTGAACTGTCATATTGAACTACAAGCCTAAGAGACCAAAGATCCATGGAGGGTTTCCTGGAGCCCCCTGATCACCAATTGGGAGCCACCCCCTTATCCCCCGACTCAAACAGCAACTACAAACATGTGACAGAAACTTCCAAGATTCATGCCTTTGAAGTCATTGAAAACATCTCTTCAAAATACCTATTATCTTGAAATATAAGAATTGAGGATTACCTTGGTACTTGTTGGGGTGGATGTAATGGTGAATATAGTTTTCTGTCACAGTAGAGTTAAAACTCCAGTTTCAGGTTTCCGCAGATGCTCCAGAATGCCCAAATAGCATGATGAAACTGAAAAGCAAGCTTGGTTAGCCTCTGCCTTCCAGCATTTCTTTCACTTATTTATCTTGTTGTTGTTTGAGATACCTTTGCTTCTGCCGGTGCTGTGGCAAGTAGTGAGCCTGTATTGGAGGAGTCGGTCCCGGTGCTCCAGCCACGAGGGGCAGGTGATGGAGAGGCTGAACTGCTGAACTCTGGAGACCCATTCTGTTTTCCAGATTCTCTAAGTCTTCATCGGCGATTTTCCACCTCATTTCTCTCCTGACTGACTTAACACATGATGTAAGCAAGCAGGTCTTCCCAGTAATCTCTTTCCCTTCTCTCACCTAAAAAAGGCATTTTGAAATGTTTGCAGTTGATTCAAATGTCTTAAAATCTCTTTTGAATTGAGGCACTGTGTTTACAAATTTATTCATAGTGGGGTTTCAGGCACCAATTTTATGACACCCATCCCATCAGCAATGGGATTTCCTCACCACTGTCCCCATTTATCAACCTTACCCTCCCGCCCGGCACGGCAAGCCTGGCAAGCTTTGCCAAATACCAGTAACATTTGTATTAGGTCATTCCCATGACCTAATATAATGGTTTGAGGCTCTTTATGTTCCTGGAGCAAGCGGATGCCTTTGGGTTCTACTAGCATGAGTCAGGGCATATGGAGATATTACTGGTGCCCCCTCTAGCAAATAGATGATCAACGGGAAGATAGTGATAGTGATAGTGACCCAACCGCCACCACCTGTTACTTGGCATTTTTAAGTTTGGTCATTGGAGTTTAGATACCGTGCTTTCTGTGTTGTCGGTTCTTTGGTTCAGATATATAGTTAAATAACACTTCTTCATCACCAGTGTGGCCTAGGCCCCTGCTTCCTGTCCATTACCCTCTGTCCATCTCTTCTTTGTCCCTTCAGTTTCTTTCCTTCCCTGCCCTCAGTTCTGTAGTCCATTTCAGGATAATCTCGGTATCCCACCTTTATGCCTTGCTTTCCCTTGCTGTGTTATTCTCTTTACCATAGATAAGTGAGTTCATCCATTATTAATCTTTCTTCTTCTTCTGATTTACTTCACTCAATGCGACATCCTTCCATTCCATCTAAGTTGCAGCAAATTACATGTTTTCATCAGTCCTTGCAGCTGCGTAGTATTCCATTGCTTGTCTATACCACACCTTCAAAATCCACTCATCTGCTATTGGATACCTGGGTTGATTTCACGTTTTAGCTATTATGCTAATTCTGCAATGAAGATGGTCTGTATCAAACATTCAAAAAAATGAATGTTTTTGTGTCCTGGGAACATGTACCCAGAAGTGAAGTTGCTGGGTCATAAGCTAACTCTGTTTTTATTTTCTGTGAACTTTCCATACTGTTTTCCACAGGTCTTGAACTAGACAACATTCCCAACAGCAGTAAATGAGAATGTGTTTTTCCATATTTCCTCAAATACAGACTCTTTCCAGTCCCCCACACTGGTATGAGATGATAGCACATTGTCATCTTGATTTGAATTTCTCTGATGCTAAGTGACCATGAGCACTTTCCCATGCACCTGTTAGTCATCTCACTTTCTTCAGAGAAATATCTGTTCATTTACTCTTCCCATTTTTGATAGGGCTTTTGGAATTTTTTTTTGGTTCATCTTTATAAGTGTTTTATATTATCTTGCATATTAAACCTTTATCTGATGCATTGGGTGCAAATATTTTTCCCATTTAATTGGGTGTCTTTTAGTTTTAGCCCCTTGTGTCTTTTTTTTTTTTTCTGGAGGGTTGGGTAGGGACAAACCCGGCAATGCTCAAGAGTTATTTCTTGCTCTATTGCTCAAGAATCGCTCCTGGCAGTGCTCCGGGACCACACAGGAAGCTAGGGATCGAACTCAGGTCAGCCACCTGCAAAGCAAATGCCCTCCAAAGCAAATGCTGCACTTGTGCTCTGTTTAACTTTTTCTCTTGCCATACAGAAACTTTAATATGATGTTGTCCCACTTGTTTATTTTTGCTTCTGTTTCCTTTGCCAGTGGACTTATATCATTGGAAATACCTTTGAGGTCCAAATCTGTCGGGTTTGGCAGTATTCCTGCCAATGTTTTCCTCAGTGTACTTCATGGATTCTGGTTTGATCTCAAGGTTTTTGACTCACTTTGAACTGACTTTTGTGTATGGAGTGAAATATATATCTAGCCTCTTCAACAAATGGTGCTGGGAAAGCTAGATAACCACATTAAAAAATAGATAACCACAAAAACCATAAAAACCATAAAAAATAGATAACCACATTAAAAAATTTAAATTTGATGGGCCGGAGCGATAGCCCAGCGGGTAGGGCGTTTGCCTTGCAATGTGGCTGGTGCATGCCAGCCTGGGTTCGATCCCCAGCATCCCATATGGTCCCCCGAGCACCACCAGGAATAATTCCTGAGTGCAGAGCCAGGAGAAACCCCTGAGCATTGCCGGGTGTGACCCAAAAAAGCAAAAAAAAAAAAAAAGAAAAATTTAAATTTGAAAATAAATAAATTATTTATGTTTTTTAATTTATAATTAACTATATAAATTATTCATGACCTCCTATTTAGGTCTTGGTAAGAAAAATCCTCGATTTAAAATAAATACAAGAAACTTGTACTCAAATATTTTACTACCCCAATCATATTTTTCTCATTTGCTCCTGATAAAGCCAGAAAACAGAAATCAACAGCCTATAAAAACAAACAGCTACAAAAGCAGATGAAATAGAAATATAGTTGGAGGGTAGAAAAATAGATTTATTAAAATTCCTTTCATATACAACTGATAAACTTTTGGTAATACTATGCTGCATTTTGTATACACTGTATACACAAAATATATAATATAGCTTTGTATATTTCTCTGTTCTTATTATATAGAAACACTTTTAAATTTTCAGTAGGAGTTATTTGTCAGTCAGAGTTATTGTGGTTACATATTGCTGCTCTAGGGACACAAGAGCAGTGTGTTTATATCTATATGTATATAGACATATACAAGTGTATATGCTCACATATGATTCTAAGACTTATTCCTTAGCCACAAAGGAATGCAGGCCTTGAGGAGCAATAGGGCAAATATTGAAAAGAAGGGAAGAAGTATTAAGTGAGACTTAACAATTGCAAAAGAACTATTGTAGTTCTACAAAATATAAATGTGTATGAATCTCTCATAATGCACATCTAGAATGCCAAAGACGAGAGCATATAAAAAGAGAAGTTGACAGGGGCTGGAGCAATAGTACAGCGGGTATGGTGTTTGCTTTGCACGCGGCCGACCTGGGTTTGATCCCCCGGCGTCCCATACGGTCCCCGAGCACCGCCAGGAGTAATTCCTGAGTGCTGAGACAGGAGTAACCCCTGAGCATCACCAGGTGTGACCCAAAAAAGCAAAAAAAAAAAAAATAGAGGAAGAGAGAAGTTGAATCTGTAGTAGATGGAGCGGGTATGCTGCTGGAGCAGGATGCAAAAGCGAAATGGGACTGTAGCAAACAGATTGGTCGTTTCTTTCTTTTTGCTAGTTTTTCTTACTATTGTGGGGCTCACTTCTGGCAGTGCTGGGAGGTACCAGGGCCACACACAGTTTGTGTGTTTGGGGGGTAGGCATCAGTGCTCGGGATCAAACCCAAAGCCTTAACATGTAGTTAGTGCTCTACCTCTTGGACCACACGCCCTAGTACCTCAGTTTAGTCATTTTCCTATAAATTAATTCTATTCCCATGGACTAGGTGAATTTTTTTAACTAGTAAACACAGAAATCTACTTTGAGTAGTTTCACCGTAAATGGGAAATACCCTTATCGCTCCCCGATGGGAGTGTGAATAAACCATGCGCCTGAGTACTAGTCATCAATAAGAACTATGAATGTAATATGTGTGTATCCCAGGTAGGGTGGAAATTACAGAGGGAAATAGTGTTTTATTTTTATGTTTCTGTGACATTTTGGTGAAAGATAAACAATCAGAATGGGAAAGAGATGAATAGTTGAAGGCAGAAGGTGTCTGTACACGATTTCAGGGGGACTTTCTCAGCAGAGGAGCTGGGACTGTTCTGTATCTTGCTGTGGTGGTGGTTATTCAACCCCTAATATGTCAAAAGTTGCAGCTTAAGAAAGAACTGTACACCAAAAGGAAAAATTTAAATACAAATACTTAATTTTTTTTAAAGATGCAGCCCAAACTCATGGTCCAGAATCTGTCATCCTCCTGGCTCTGGGAACAGCAAAGCAGACCATATGGAGAAAAATGCTAATCCTATTCCCTGTTTATTGACACAGAAAAATGTGCAAGGTGAACATATGTGCTCTGAGGTCCCCCCATCACCAAACGCTATTAAAATGGAGGAGCCATGTCCATGAACACGGGCGAGAACTGTCAAATGGATGGGGCATTCTAGAGATCACGTGATAGTCCTGTCACCTAAAAGAAGGTGACACTTAACCTCCATGGAGAAGGTGATAGCAGCTTGTAGCCACTGTGTCCCCTGCAACGGTGTGTGTGAACGGGCACATACCACTCTCTCACATCTTATATTCATAAACAGAGAGAAATGTCCTGTGCCAGTATTCTTTATTGGGAGAAGTGTTTTTCTCCTAGTGTTCTTCGTTTATTTATTTTTAATGAGAAATGCTGTATCACATGCCAAGGGCTAAATCTTGCACCACAAGAAATCTTTTCAAAACCAGAGAGCTTGCAACCTAGGCTGAAAGTGAAGACATGTGATTTAGTAACTATGATTCAATCCGATGATGGTAAAGCCTATAATCATGGGGCTTCATATTATACTTGTCTGTGAAAAGGTAGACGTGATCGCTTCCTACCTTGGGGAGCAGGAATAACTTATTTTGCAGAGTGTAACATCTGTTCTAAGCTTGAAGATTCCCATAGATCCTGGATTCTCTAAGAACTGGATGTGTCTTTGTCACTCGCTTTCATCCAGGTCCATCTTGGACTCAGATATGCTACTGACCCAGCAATGCGCTCAAGTTAGTGAAGGAAAGAAGAGGCAGAGGACACTTTTCTGAAGCTGTGGGTGAACAGAGGAACTCATACAAATGCCTCAAAGGTCGGAGCAAGGGGGAGTAAGTCAGTTTGCCTTGATTGTAGAGTAGGTTTGTGGGAAATATTGCACAATGGTGTTGAAGTCATCGGAGTTGGTTTTCAGCACCGTTCTTGGTACCTTGGGCACTTGCAGGGTAGAACTCAGTCCTCTCCTAGGACTTCATGTGTCTTTGATACCTCTGATTTCTGCTATGTTAGGAAATGATGCTGTTTACGTAGAGATTATGATACAGTGACTATTTGTGATTCTGTTGTCTGAATGGGAAAAGCAAAGACTAGGTTTGGGTACCTGAACCAGCACAAATGTTACCTTGGATAGGGCAGTTGCTAAAATATTGCATCTGGCCTGATTCCATTTTCTAAATTCTGAGACAAATCACTTAAGTTTCTGAACCTTTGACTCTCTGTGGTTAATGTAGAAATTGTGAGAGAAATCGTGGGAGATTCGCTCTATTTCAAAGAGCTATAGAAATGTGAGGGGTATTGTTATTTGAGTTCCAGTTACTGTAGAGAATGCTGCAAGTATTTCTGGCAGAGATGTGCTGGGAATTGGTGACTGTATGATTATAGGGGTAAGGGAAGATGAGCTGTCAAAATGACTCCAGAATGTTAAGCCAGACCTGACTGGGCGAAATTGAGATGTCAGGAAAGAAGATCATTTTGGCACAATGATGTCAAATCCTGGGCTGGACATTGATTATGGGATAGAGGCAGAATAAGGAGTCAGATATCAGCCTGTGTTTATGCAGTGGAAGAGATGTGAGTTGGGAGCTGGTTGGTGTCAGAAATTACACCGGTAGATAAGCACCATTAGGTTTCCTCAATATACAGAGATTAGCATGGGCAGGAGAGAAGAGCAGTGAGGGAGGAGAATCCCAGTCAGCCCCTTTATTTGGGTTTAGAACTGGAAGGAGTTTGATCTTGGGTGATATACAGAGACTACCCAAAGGTGGAAAAGAAAGTCGATCAAGAAGTATGTCTGGCCAAGAGGGACAGTGGTGAAAACCATGCCAAGAGTTCAAGTGGAAGAATAAAATCTTATGTCTTCATCATAAAAAAAATAATAGGAATGGAGTGATAGCCCAGCAGGTAGGGCATTTGCTTTGCATGCGGCCGACCCAGGTTCAATCCTCGGCATCCCGACCTTCCAATCACCGCCAGGAGTAATTCCTGAGCACCGAGCCAGGAGTAACCAGGGTGTGACCCAAAAGGCAAAATAATAATAAAATCACAATAATAATAATAATAATGATAGGGGCCAGAGCCATAGTACAGCAGGTAGGGCATTTACCTTGCATGAGGCTGACCTGAGTTCAATCCCTGGCATCCTATCTTGTCCCTTAAGTAACACCAGGAGTGGTTCCTGAGTGCAGAGCCAGGAGTAACCCCTGAGTATCGCCAGGTGTGACACCCCCAAAAAAATAGGAAAACAGAAAAAATACATATACATATATTCTGGAGCTAGTAAGCCACATTCTGGGCATATGTAGATCCCGAATTCAATTCCTGGCACTGCTGGTCCTTAGATCACCATTTATGGCCCTGGTGACTCTTAGCACCATCTTGTCGAGTAGCACATCACTGCCAGTCTTAGTACAAGTCACACTGTTTATTGGGCTGAACATAGCTGGGAATTGCCCTGAACCCGATGGGGCCCATCCCCATCCTATACACAACCAAGGAAAACAGTCATCCCTTGCTAGTTTGCTCTGCGAAGATAATTGAGCACATAGCCGCCATGCATCATAGACTAATTTAAAAAAGGTTTGAAGGCCAAAGAATGGTTCTGGGTTCAAGCACTTGCCTTAGAGCTGGGTTTGACTCTTAGCGCCACAAAATATAAAAGTGAATACAATTTCAGAAAATACAAGAGGAGCTTATTTTAATAGTATTATTAATTCCTGTTTCAGCCACATCTGGCAATACTCAGGGTTTACTTCTGACTCTGTGCTCAAGGATCACTCCCAGTGGTGGGCAGGGGACAGTGTAGGGTGTTGGGAATTGAACCGGGTTGGATTAATCCAGGCCAATACACTCTCTCCAACCCCAAATTTTATCAATGAACATATCTCTCATTCTTAATGTTCCTTTAATCTTAAGAAATATAATCCAAACCAAGTTTGGTTTGTAAGTGTGTTATGTTGCTAGTTTTGGTTTTTGCTTTCTTGGGCAAGAGGGTGGGAGCCACACTTGGTGGTGCTCAGGGCTTACTCCTGGTTCTGTGCTCAGGGATCACTTCTGATGGTGCTCTGTACCTATATGGTGCTGGAGACCGAACACCATTGGCTGCATGTAAAATAAGCACCTTAACCCTATACTATCTCTCTAGTTCCCGGTTGCCTTTTTAAAAACATAAATATGCTGAATTATCATTTCTCCTGATCTATAAAGCATGAAACATTTCACCCCCCCCATTGTAAACGTCTTCAGAGGGCAGAGAGATAGCACAGTGTGTAGGGATCTTGCTTTGAACCTGGCTGACCAAGGTTCCATCCCCGGCATCCCATATGGTCTCAAGCCCTGGCAGGAGCCACTGGTTTTTGCTTGCCCCCCCACCCAGAAAAAGAAAAGTCTCCCGACTTTTCTGATGGGAGGTTATTGATTTGATTCTCATGTGAGTGTGTGGAAAAAAAGAAATTCAAGTGCCCAGAATAAGGGGGACATTCTCCCTTGCTTTCCTCTTCTGTAAACTAAAATGGAGTATTTATGCAGAATTAAAGCAAAATCTCAACCCTGAAAGTGGTTTCAAAAACTTAGATCTTCCAGAAAACCATTAACAAATTGTAATATATAAAAATAGTATATCAGTTATATAAACACATTTTCCTGTTACCTTATAAATAAATGACTAAGAAAATGAACAACTACCAGGTGCATTTCTAGCATATGAATTAATTTAGGGTGGTGCACTACTGAAGAAACATTTCTTCTCATACATGCAAATCCTGTGATCGCCCACAGATCCACAGACACATTCTCAGACATCCCTGCTTTGATCACTGCGAGAGCCAGTTTGCTTTTCAAAGTCAAGCCTCCATTTCTAGGCTCTGGGTTGTGCTCAGTCTCAGGTCTGCCCCATGGAAGACAAGTGCCACTGATGGGACAGTGAAAAAGCAGATGAGGCTTGAGGACAGGTGCCGGTCTTGTTGGCAATGGGACAATACAAAATGTGGTATTTTGTGGGCTGATGGCTCATGATGGTACATTATTCAGTAGGTCCTGTTTGAATGACTAATTTAAAATTGTAGGAGTTCCAAATAAATGAAACGAAATTATTTTTTGCTATTTGACGTATTTAATGAACCAAAGAAATTTTCTTTGATCTATGTAGCAATTAGTTTAAAGCAAGATTACCATGAATTAAGCCTAACAATCTTTCTTTATGTTAAGGTTTATTATTATTCTCTTACTATCAAAAATATTTCTAAATGCACATAATTCTTTTTCATTACACATTTTGTTTCATTGATCATCAGCTATTTTGAGGTATACATAAAACTTGGACATTTTTTAAAAACTTTTTTTAAGCCAAGCATTAATCAAGATGTGGGCCAAGAGCCTGGTTTTCCAATGATGTATGGTGTCCTGTCTGCCCTCCTTTATATGCTTGCCAACTTCATATACTTTTCAGTTCCAAGCACAGTGGACCACGATGCATTGCAATAAGCTTTAATTTCCTTTCTCTGAACCTTTGCTGGGGTTCTCCCTCTACCAGAGAGACTCAGCTTTATAGACTCAAATCAGGATCAGGAGATTGTGCATGGCTGAAAACGCTGCCTTGCGGATGGATAACCCGGATTTGATCCCTGGCACCGTATGTGTCCGGAAGCACCATTAGGAGATTAGGAATGAGCAGAGTCAGCAGTAAGTCCTGAGCACCAACAGGTGTGTCTCCCAAACCAAGACAGATGATAGATTAAATAGATTAAAAACCCAAGCCAAATCTTTAGCCTGTATTGAAAATCCCAATACGCTCCACTCCACTGAGGGCTGGTTGGTTTGGATTCACCACGTAGAATTTCAATGTCTGAAAGAATTGGAATTATGTACTATCTGCTGCATTGTCCTTCCTCAATGTTCTTTCTCTATCCTCTTTGTCAAAGTACTGCTTTGGATGAGCAATGTGTCACCTTTAGGATCTTGCTGAAACCACCTCCCTCGTTTTCTCAAAGCTTAAACGATTGTATTTCTGCATTTTTATTGTCTTTGGATAGCAGCTTTATTTTGGAGCTACCGAGGTTTCCAGCCATCAGGCACAGAACCTTGGCATCACATGGCACTCCGAATGCCACTGACCCCAAATGCCATAGACCTCAGCAGTCCCACACCCTCGGGTCCTAGCAGTGAACTTGGCCAAGTTTCTCCAAGTGACTCCTCGGCTTCCTGAGTGCTTTGGGGAGGGCCAAAAAAGACCAAAATGAAACAGTAGGAAAAAATACATTTAATAGGTTATGTGTAAACAAAATTCAGCAACCATGTGTACAACTGAATAATTGCAGCTAAAGTCTAGTCTCCCGCCCCAGCATGCAATGGATCTGCTTTACTTGGTTCATAAGTCAGCTCCCTTCTCCTCTGCTAATCACCATTTTTCTTCATACGAAGAGTTTGGTTTGGTTTGTTCACTTGTTTTGTTTCCCTGAGATCCCACTGTCTTTTTTCACATCCAGTTTTATTTAATACCCTTTAGATCTATCCATGTTGCCAAAGACAAAATTTTGTATAATTTTATGGTTAATTGTGTGCATGTACAAATACAACACACACAGATACACACACATCTTCTCTACCCTTTCATCCATTGGTGGGTACATTATTTTTTTTCTTTTTTGGGTCACACCCGGTGATGCTCAGGGGTTTCTCCTGGCTCTGCACTCAGGAATTACCCTGGCGGGCTCGGGGGACAATATGGGATGCCGGGATCGAACCAGGGCCAGCATGGGGCGGCCACGCAAGGCAAACTCCCTACCCACTGGACTATCGCTCCAGCCCCTGATGGGTACATTGATTTGCTTGTATTGCCTATTGAAATGAATGCTGCAGTGAACATAGGGGCATATATATCTTTCATTAAATTTATGTTATGTTATTTGTTATGCAAATACCCAGCAGGATTTTTTGTGAGGTATCTTGGCATTTTCATAGGGACTGCATAGGTTACCTTCCACGCAGTGCAGATGATTCTGTTTCTCCACATCCTTCTCAATTCTAGCTTCTTAGCTTTCTCATATTAGCCATTATTATAGGTGTCAGATGGTTTCTCGATGCAGTTGAGGTGAGGTTTGATTTGCATTTCCTAAAGATAAGTGATAAACGCCTTTTGTGTCGTTGTCTTTTTATTCTGAAAGTCTTTTTATTGAAAATTTTGTTCAGAATTTATGCCCATTTTAAATAAACTTTTTATCATGTGAGTTCTTTACTTAGTTAAGATTTAATAACTATTTCTCTTTCTTTCTCCTCTCTCTCTCTCTCTCTCATTTTCGTGCCACACCTCCTAATCTGTTGAGCTATCTTCTTAACTCATATTATATCCTGCTCTCAATGGACATAGGATATGTAAAGTTATTCTCTGTTTTTTACTTTTATACTCATTTCTTTAATGTGCAGAAGTTGTGTTGTAATTTTTTGCTTTTGTTTTCACTGATGTGTGTTTTTATATTTTACGTGTGTTTTTAAATTTTCACTAATACTTTTAAATTCATCCAGTAATAATTATTTTTCCTCTTACACTCTCATAGTACTTTTCTATAATGTTCTTCTTAGGAGCACATAAGTTAGTTTTATTGTGTATGTATACATATGTGTATACATGTACATATGTTTATGTGTATATGTATATATCTACACGTGTGTATATGTACACATGTACATGTTACATGTATACATGTATATGTACATCATATGTCTATATGTACATACATACACACATATCTTCAAAGAGCCCCCCATAACTATGCACAATATTTCAGAATCTTCATTGATTTCTATGTCAGTTTTCCACTGATTTCAGTAATGAATTCTATAAGAATTTGAATGAGAGTAGTTTTTTTAAATGAATATCCTTTTTTTAGGTACTCAAGTTAATATTTTTGTGGTGCTGCCTTCCAAATCCATGCAGCCTTAACAGTTCTTCTTAAAAAATATTATTGCTTCTAATTTTATTTATTATTTAAGATCTTTAATATTCCTTTTCAGTACCTTGTGAGTTTTCTTCTTTGAGAGTTTTGTTTTTTACTGGTTTTGAAAGTTAGAAGCATCTGACCTTACTGACAAGGAGTAAAAAGAAACATTAAATTAGCATGTAAGAATCATATAAATTAAATAAATTGGAATCACTTTGAGAAGGCAAGAGAATGACAGTATTTTTTAATTTAATATTTTTATTATACCACCGTGAGATATACAATTACAAATATGTTCATATTTGGGTTATGTCTTACAGTGTTCCAGCACCCTCCCTCCACCAGCGCCCATTTCCCACCACCAATGTCCCCGGTACCCTTCCCCTCCCCTAGCCTGCTGCTATGGCAGGTTTTTATCTCTTTTCTTTATCTCTCTCTCTCTTCCTTCTCTTACACATTGTGGATTGCAATACATACATTTAGAGGTCATCATGTGTATCTTACTGCCTGTATTTAATGCTCAGTTTTAGGTTGGTATTAGCGCTTTCAACAATTATTAGCACTCTGTTCCCTTCTCTGTCTTACCTAACCTCTGACTCCCCACACATTTTTTGTAATTTTTACCTTTTATAAGACCTCCTGATCCATGTTTCGCCTGACCTTGGATATTGGTATCATAATAGGTGTATATATCTATGAATGACAGTAATTTTTAAAGTAAGATTTCATAACATGAAATGGGTTCTTAGAAGAAAAGAAAGCATATCTGATGTAACAAAGAAAAAATAGGAAGACATCAGTGAACGATGTATTTTGCTCAGAGATAGCAAAGCAATCCCAGATAGAATTAAATAAGAAAATTGAACTCAAGATTTGGGGAGTATTATTCCAAGGCTTAAGGCATCTCATCCACCAGATAATCCCCTTTACAACACAATGAGAAGCAAAGTAGTAGTTTCATTGAAGTAGAGTTTTTAAATAAACATTTTCATATTTTTCAGGTTGGCAGTCTTGTTGACTCTCCTTATTGCAGACATTCAGAAAATACGAGAATTACTCAAACATCCTTTTCAGAAAGGTGACTTGGATAGTGGAAAGATATGTTCTATAAAAGGAAAAGAAAGACTACTTTTCCTTTTATAAAAGGAAAGGAAAGATTACTTTATGAGCTAGAAAGTAATTAATCTAAGTGAAAACTTAATGTGGCTTCTCCCTCCTCCCCCCAGGGAAAATGAAGCTGTTGAACAGCAGTTACAGACTTAGGCTGTGACCCATCATTTCCATAATGCCCATAACTGCAATCACGATCACAAACACGATCTTCCTGTTAATCATCTATTTGCTAGAGCGGGCACCAGTAATATCTCCATATGTCCTGTCTCATGCTAGTAGAACCCAAAGGCATCCGCTTGCTCCAGGAACATAAAGAGCCTTAAACCATTATATTAGGTCATGGGAATGACCTAATATAAATGCTACTGGTATTTGGCATATCAAATACGACACGAGCAGCTTGCCAGGCTTGCCGTGCGGGTGGCATACTCTTGTAGTCACCTCTAAGTAGTCACCTCTAGCCCGGATCATCGACTCCCACCCTGCAGCAGTATTTTTTTTCAATCCGGCCCAGGAATGCTGAACCAGAGTCTCTCAGACATGGGGCAGAGCTGCTACTTGCTCTCCCTGTGCCCAGCTGCTCATGAGGCACCTGGGAGGCATGGCGGGTTCTAGCCCTTCCTACCACCCCTGCAGAGCCTCACAACAAGCCAGACGACCACCCCTACTCCATGGGGGCCATTATTTTCCACATCCGGACTTCTTTCTCATCACAACTCCACCCAGCAGACCAGACTGTCACAGCTCGGATCATCGACTCCCACCCTGCAGCAGTTTTTTTTTTTTTTTAATCCGACCAGGTATGCTGAACCAGAGACTCTCAGACATGGGGCAGAGCTGCTACTTGCTCTCCCTGTGCCCAGCTGCTCATGAGGCGCCTGGGAGGCATGGCGGGTTCTAGCCCTTCCTACCACCCCAGCAGAGCCTCACAACAAGCCAGACGACACCCCCTACTCCATGGGGCCGCCATTTTCCCTCATCCTGCCTTCCCTCTCGTCACAACTCCACCCAGCAGACCAGACTATCACAGCTCGGATCATGGACTCCCACCCTGCAGCATTTTTTTTTTCAATCCGACCCAGGTATGCTGAACCAGAGACTCTCAGACTTGGGGCAGAGCTGCTACTTGCTCTCCTGTGCCCAGCTGCTCATGAGGCGCTTGGGAGGCATGGCGGGTTCTAGCCCTGGCCTACCACCCCAGCAAAGCCTCACAACAAGCCAGACGACCCCCGCATCTATAAGTCCGCCATTTTCCACATCCGACTTCCCTCTAGTCACAACTCCACCCAGCAGACCAGACTATCACAGCCTGGCAGCGCAGGTCATCAATAAATCATCAATAAATAACTGCAATAGCTTCCCAAACTGCAGCTCTTCAGCCACTCTTCTAAACATCTGACTTTTTTATATCCCATTTCCCTGCCAGTAGCCATTTTGGGTTGCACACACATGGAAAGAGGACATAGAATTGAGAGAAAAAATAAGACACAAGCTAGATGACAAAGTTAAAGATAAAGAGTTTTGCAGTGCGACTTAAAGTTTTCAGCACATTTTCAGAATTAAAATGTC
The DNA here is from genome assembly GCA_021461705.1 of Cryptotis parvus. Classification (NCBI taxonomy): domain Eukaryota; kingdom Metazoa; phylum Chordata; class Mammalia; order Eulipotyphla; family Soricidae; genus Cryptotis; species Cryptotis parvus. The sequence continues at coordinate 56,862 of JAJIBD010025644.1, forward strand.
AAGTTACAGACCATCATGGTGAAAATGGGCTGAACCAAAGAAACAGTGTCAGACAACTTTAAAGGCAGACCAGGAGTGAACACAGCCATCACTAATAAAAACACTTGCTGAAGTTGATAACACTCTCTTCTAAAAGACTGAGGCTATCTTTAGCCTTGTTTGATCATTGGCACAGGCAGTCAGTACTATGGAGTTAAGCCATTTCCCCAAATTGACTAGTTGATAAGTAGCAACTTGGTGTGGCACCACATTCTCTCATCTTAGCAACATACTTTTTAGCCACCGAGCTTGTATCGATTCTCACACCAAGTACTATTTGGGGAGCGCAAGGTAGAGAGAATCGCCCTATGCTCCTCTGTTTATGCCCCTGCTCATGCTGTTTGCTTGGCCCCACATGGCTTTCTCCTACTCACCCTCTTCCTCATCCTGTTAAGCTTCATGTTAGGGTCATCCTGTTCAACAGCATTTCCTAGAATGCACCCAGCAGTGGCCAAGACCATTCCTATATTCCTGTAGCTATACGGGTCTTCGACTAACCCACTGTTGCCTTGATCAGAGTAGCTTGCTCTGCCTTAGCTCCCACCTTGTATTCACCCACTCTCTGGTCCCCTTATCACTTAGGGTGCATTGATTTTTGCCCTCTTCACTATTTCTACACCCACCCCCTTCCTCTTTTCCTTCAACCATTGCTTTTGCTGTGGTTCTCCAAAAAATCCTTCTGCCATAGACTTCTGGAAGGTCCTTTTGCCTCTATTCTCCACTTTGCTGCCCCACTGGTTCTAGTGACTATGACTCGGGTTAAAGGCATCCACGGTCCTGCACCATCTCCCTTTCTTACATCCTAAATGGTGGCCTTGGAAGCAGCAGCCTTGCATCTGGAGTTCCAACAATGTTCAACTACTCATTGTTCCTGCCCTGCTCACAACCACACCTCTCCACTGGCTGTGCCCCAAGTCTCTGCCTCTGTCCACACTTCATGCTTCATCTCTTCGGGCAAAGTCCTGCCCTATGTCCCACAGATTCAGGCACCTGGAAATTTCTCTTTCAAAAGCTCCACTTGTGCTTCAGACATCAGACACTGTGTCTCAGGCCAGAGACTCACACCCCTGCATCCAGTCACCCTTTTGTTCCTACTTTGTAATTACAAAAGAACTTCCCAAAGGCAAAGATCTGTTCGGCCACCATTAAATGCCCAGCGCCATAAACTGCTTGATAAATGGTTGATGTGTAAATTAATAAGTTAACATGCGTGTTAACATGTCACACATATAAATAACATTATTTCCACCTCCCAGGCCTGGTGTGTTCTAACTCCTTCCTCCTAATTAGACTCGGAGCTATTTCCAGTGCCCACATTGTGTGATCGTGATCAGCGTGCTTTACACCTCCCCCTTAGTACTCTGGAAGCCTTATCTGATTACACCGTTGAAAGGAGTCTCTCCTCTTGTGTGACTATTGGAATCCTGGGAACTAAAGTTGCCTTTTCCCCAGAAGACACATGCAAATTCATAAAGGCGGAGACTGAATCTTGTTCATCTTTATGGCTCTCTAGTCCATACCCAAGACACTGCACTTAGTTCTTTTAGAACATTAGTTCTCTTGTGTGGTGCAGTTTGGGATAGACAGTAAAAAGAGCAGGCTTTATGCTTAGGACTTCAGAGCTACTGTTCAGCTGTGTAGGAGTTTAGCTCTTAAGGAAAATGATGATTGTAAAGGCCCTCCTTTAATCTCATCTCATAAATTTAAGTTACACAAGAGATTTTACAAGAAAACATTAAAGCTCTTGACAAACGTTGTCAATCTTAATAACAGGTGGTCTTCTTAGGCCAGACAGCTGACAATGTTTTTTTTTTAATTTATTTTCCTTCATTTATTTAAGTACCGTGATTTACAAAGTACAAAGTTTTACACAACACAGTTGTCAGATTAATCGTTCAACACCATTCCCGCCACAGTTTGTCGTTTATGTCATTTGGAAATAATTATATATTCTTTCCAAGTTTGGATTTCCAAGTTATTTCTTCAGTCCAATTATTTTGGTTTAGACCTCTAATACTAAATTCAATAGAAGTAGTAGTAATGGATAGCTTTTCCTTGATTTTAAAGAAAATGCTTTTAGCTTTTCACCATTGAGTCTGCTATTAGGCATAGATTTATAGTGTGTGTCCTTCATAATGCTAAGATGGGCTCCTTCCATCTCCATTTTATTGAGTTTCTATCATAAATGGGCAATGAATCATGTCAGATGCTTTCTCAGCATCCATTTAGGTTATCATGATTTTTGCCTTTCCTTTTGTTGATACTGTGTATTACCTTGATTTGTGTTTATCCAACCATGCACATCTTTCTGGAATAAGTTCACTTGTTCCTAATATATGATTCTTTCATACATTGTTAAACTTGATTTACTATTATTTTATTCTGTACCTCTATGTTCATATGTTCATCAAAGATATTTTCTTTGCCTTCCCTTTTTTGTTTTATCTTGTTTTCTACTTACTGACCTTGTCTGATTTTTCAATCAGTGTAATGCTGACCTCATAAATGTACTTGGAATGATTTCCCCTGGTTTTTTTTGAAAAGTCTGAATATAATGGAATTTTTAAGTTATTAATTCACTGGTAAAGTCATTTAGAATTTTTGTTTGGGGGATATTTGAATTTCTATTTTTGTCGTCAACTGATTCAGATTTTCTATTTATTCTTAATTCAGTCTTGGTAGATTGTGTTTATCTAAAAATGTATTCATTTCTTACAGATTGTTGAATTAGTAGGCATATAAATTTGTAAATATAAAGACATGTAAATGAATAGAAATAAGAAGTCATAGTAAAATGCCAAAAATTCAGATAAGTGAATTCTCAGTTTAATATTCCCACAAACTTCGATCTCTTAATGAACACAGAAATCTGTACAATTGTACCAATAAAAGATACACACCAAGAAGCTACTAAGGATTCTCCACTAGACACAAGTCAAGATATGATAGAAACATTTCTAAACTCTATTGATTTCAATGTTTAGGAAGGGTATTACTACTATTTAGATATTCATATATATTTTTTTTTGTTATAAACTGCTAGTCAAAGCATTGGGGGGAAAGCAAAGCAGATAGTTTGTGATTCAAGATAGTGGAGATGAATTCTTATCATTTCCACTGAAAAATTCACTGCAATTTAACTTTTTATATTACAATATTAAATTAGCAGCATATCACCCAATAGCTTAATGTAAACTTTTGTTTTTCCCATTAGTTTATGAGCATTCTACTTGATGATTTGTAATAATTTGGGAAATAAATTGGTTCTTTAAGGTGTGGTAACAATGACCAAATGTTAGTAGCTCTTCACTGCCTGTCCCAGGCAGGACACGTGCTGCTGGATTGACACCCAGTCTACTCTCTTTGGCTTGATTATATGACCACTTTAAGTGGTATAGTGTAACAATGCATTGTAGTGAAGTGTTGCAGAATAGCTAAAAGCCTAAAAGCCTCTGCATCTGCCCTGGATTGCCTCCTGCAAATCACTTCGTAGATAAGGGGATAGTTTAAATGTGGCAGTTTATCTGACCATGTATTCTGTACTGGCTGATTTAATATTCTCTCATGCTACCACAATCATCATGGGACTAGCTAGATCTTACCAGCATATTTGCCTGGCCACGTTGGATCTCTAAGTAATTAGACCAGAGAGAAATGCTGTTTGCCTCCAAGCAAGCAAACATGGCTCCCTGATAATTCAAACGCAACTAAAATACAAAACTACCGTGAAGTAGATGAGACTCTTGTGAAGGCTTGGAGAAATATTTAACTGGCATTAGTATAGTCTTTGGTACAGAGGCTTGCCATCTCAGAAACCCCCTTCTCTACCCTATAAAGGCATTTCCAGGCAGATCTTGGCTCAAAACATTAGCATATAATAAGGCCTAGGTGAGGTGCTGGGAGAAATTACCTAAGGGCATTTGACCCTTCCTGCTTCCCATAATAGTGGGAGGTCTGAGTTGCAGGGGGTATAAAACCAGCCTACTTTCTCTCTCTCTCTCTCTCTCTCTCTCTCTCTCTCTCTCTCTCTCTCTCTCTCTCTCTCTCTCTCACTCACTCTCTCTCTCTCACTCTCTCTCTCTCTCTCTGGGCTCTCTTTTTGGGCTCTCTCTTTGTGAGCTCGCACCCTTCTTGGGAGTCTTGTCTTTGTCTCCTCTTTACAGGGCCTTAACACGTGGTGGCCGCCATCTTGGCCTACATGTAGCTGGGGTTTTAGCCGGAAATCCTAAGCACAGGGTTTTTCCTATTGCTGATTTATATGCCTGAACCTGTGATAAGTAAAGCCTTTTAAAACTGCATCGTATTCCTGAGTCTTCATCTATTCCCTGCCGGCTTCTGAGGTAGAAGGGAACTCACTTCCTGGCATTGTTGGGGACCACAGCGATGTCCTCGACAGTGAAGAGTTGCATAAATGCAATGGAACAAAGAGCAGAAACATCTCAGCCGGAGACCAGGATAGGCATAGGAGTGATATCACTATCACTATCTTCCCTTTCATCATCTATTTGCTAGAGCAGCACCAGTAATATCTCCATATGTCCTGTCTCATGCTAGTAGAACCCAAAGGCATCCTCTTGCTCCAGAAACATAAAGAGCCTCAAACCATTATATTAGGTCATGGGAATGACCTAATATAAATGTTACTGGTATTTGGCATATCAAATACTACACGAGCAGCTTGCCAGGCTTGCAGTGAGGGTGGCATACTCTTGTAGTCACCTCTAAATAAAGCATTTATTGATGAACCACGGCCGCTAGTGGTCCACGCGAGCAGGGCTGTGATAGTCTGGTCTGCTGGATGGAGTGCCTAATGGAGCAGCTATTGAACTAACTTAAGGTTAGCAAGGGAATAAGGATTGAGGAAAGGTGTACTTATTTCTTGGAGCCACCAGAGCACAGAACTACAAATTGCATGAGTCCACACTGTAGAACTTTTTCATTCACTCTTCAGAAAGCTAAGAGTATGAGATCCTGGGGTCAGCAGTGTAGGCTCCGTCCACTGATGCCCTGGGAGCATCTGGCCTAGGTCTTGCTCCTAGATTTCAATGTAGCTTTCATTTTCTTACTGTCCTTACTTTGTAGATTCACGATAGTCATCCATTTCTTCACAGAACTTACTCCCTTGATTTGTGTCTCTACCCTTATTTTCCTATTTTCTTACATCAGTCATTTATGTCTAGATTAATTAAGGCCTGGATTAGATTGAATTAAAGCAGTAAAAGCTCCTCATCGTTGACTATATCCACAAAGACCGTTACCTATTTGCAGGTCAATTCACATACATAGATTCTGGGAGGTCCTAATTTTAGGAGTCAATTCAACCTCATACATAAGGCATTCAAAAATCAGGAAGCAACATGGTTGAAGATTGAGAATGCTTGTCAGGCTTAAGTGTTGAGACCTAAGTGGTAACCAGAGCTTTATCACAAAGTGCCTGTGTGCCAAACTCAGGGTGTTGGACTTCCTCATGATATGTGTGGGAGTCATTGCAAAATTTTAATTATAGACCTGGACATTCTGTGATTGTGTTTGTATTTTTTGAAAAATCCTTCTGTCAACAATGTGCAGAATGGAACAACTGACTAATTGAAGGTAGACAGATTTTATAGGAAGCTCTTGAAATACATCTGCCAAAATCTGATAAGTTCCTACATTAAATCAGTAGTGAGACTAATTAGGGTGCCCAAAGAGTGAAGAGAAACTTAAACGGGATTTAGAAAGTTTGTTGGTTATATGTGAGGAATGAGGAGGGAGATGATTTACTGATATTCTAGCTTGTGTGAGGAGACGGAGGTAGCATTTACCGAGGTAACTGAAGAGGAGTACGCTTGAAAGTAAAAGTGAGAGTTTGGGGACAATTAATTTAATTTCTATTAACTCTTCTAATAGAAAATTGCTAGTTTGGAGACTGATAGTTCCACTAGAGATAGAGTTGAGATTTATGAACTTAAAAGTGATTGTGTATTCCACATGAGAGGAGCAAAAGACCTAGTAAGGGAATTGAATTGAGGGTAAAAGAACCAAAGGATAGCTTGAGGGAAAGAAAAAGTAAAACCTAGTAAGGGCATTTCATAATCTAAAAAAGAGCTGCCAGAAGGACAAGGTGTTTAAAGTGTCAAATTCTGCCTGAAAGTAAACAAACATAAGAAGAGAAAAGTGTTTGGTCAAAATTCAATCATTGGAGACTTTAGCAATGCCCATTTCAGTGGAATAGCAGGAAAAACAAAACACAGCAAGGTAATTATGGCTTTGGGAGTGGTTGACCAGAGAGGGAGGCATATAGGAACTATAAATTCATTTTTTAAGTAAGATTGTGAAGGAATCCATAATAGAGAAATCAATAACCATTTGGGATCAGGAAAATTTTTCCCGATGATAGATATTTGACTATATTGTAATCCAGATCAAGTTGGAAAATCAGGGCTCTGCAGAGAAATTTGAGGTGAAAATGTAAAGAGAAAAGGGATGCTGATAGCTCCCCCAGATATAGGAGGTCCCATGAACATGTCACGGAAATTGAGGCATTTCTTATACCGCTACCAATATGAACAGGTATCAATCAAGTAATGAAAAAATTTTCTTTATGCTCCATGGAATGGACATTATTTGATACTCTTTTTCTCCATATCTATTTTTACTCCTCTCATGAAATTTATATCCCCCATTTATGTTCATTGTTAGTTTTTAAAAAATCAAGTTGTCCTTATCTTTGCTAAGAAAGAACTAATCAGACTCTTATCCAAGTCATTACGGACTGATAAAAGGGTTTGATGTCGGTGGGAGTATTAAAGTTAATTTATCCCAGTGATAGTTCTTAACTTATCCCTACTCAATTCTTATTATTTTGATGATGCTCTTTTCTGAACCTACTTCTATAACCTCCCTTTCAATACTGTGATATATTTGATAGGCTTTGCTCCCTAAAACTCTGTAGCCACACATCCTAATTCAAATCTGGGTTTACTGGCATCTCAATAGTGTGAGGTGGAACAAGTTACTTAAGATCTCTGTGCCTTGGGTCTCATATTGTAAAATGGGACTTGTAAATGGTGCCTTTATATGAGGGATTCTTGATGACAAAGAGCTTAGTACTTAAAAATGTATGTAGAGTTTCAGATATTTGTTTCTATTAAACTAATAAACACCTAAATTAGGATCATTTGTTGCTATATGCCACCAAGGAATCCAAAGAAGTGACATTTTATTATACTGAACTTGAAAATATAATTAATAATTACCTAGGATTGACCATTTACAATGTATGAAGAGAAAAGGAATTTTTGAATATGTTATACTTGTGACAGGTGATTGAAAGTTCTCATTTAGGAACTGAAGATTAACAAGCGACATGAATGGCATGTTTGTACAGAATTTGTGAGAGCTAAAATATGGGAAAGATTTAAAACATTATTTTGAAATGTAAGAGCTCCACATTCGCTCTTTGTAGAAATTTCATGGATATGATAATTCTTTTATTTTTAAATTCACAATATAAGTTTAAAAACACAGTGGTCAGAAATCAGATTTGGAGTTTTAAGTCATTTAGACTCCTTAGATATCATTTTCTCACTTAGTTTTAATTTACTCTCTTCAAACATGCTCACTACTGTCTGACATGAAGCCCAAAATGATGCAGTATGCAGCAATATTCCTGCAATAGTAAGTGGTAAGGAGGGTTATAAAGTTTTTGACTAAGTAAAGATTACCCTGGAGGGGTGCAGGGGATAGAAGAGTCAAGGAAATAAAGGACAATCCTGGCATATCCTTTGCATGTGGAAAAACAATCAAGAATGACAAAAGAAAACTAAGTGGTGGACCAAGGGGGCTGAGAGTCACATATTTCAAAGAAGTACATGTGTATTCATTGTGGCTAAAATGTTAATTCTGGTAAAGGTAGAGAGTCTTTTGGATTCATTCACATTAACATTATTGGTGGTTGTGGCATGATGCTAAGTGAAATCTGGTAATGAAGTCAAGGTTTTATGAGTCAATATGGTAGAGATGAGGGGCTAGAGCCATAGCACAGTGGGTAGGGAGCTTGGGCACAATCCTCAGCATTCTATATGGTCCCCCAAGCACTGCCAGTAGCAATTCCTGAGTGTAAAGCCAGGGGTAACCCCTGAGCATTGCCGGGTATGACCCAAAAAAGCAAAAAATAAATAAATAAAATTATAATGGTTGAGGTGCTGAGTCGGTTGTATTCTTCATCGATGTCATCAATGATGGTATCTTTCCCATGTTGCCACAGTGGTGCCAAAGAGTTCCCAGTTGGTGGTCATATTGGGAGTTCTCTTCTTAAACTTTGCAGCCTTTTCTCACCATTGCGGAAGTAGAATTTTTGCACAGAGATGGTGGTCTGATCCTGTTTGGAATTTTGGGATGACAGCAACATCAGTAAGGCAAAACCGTCAATTGATGATGTGGTCGATTTCATTATGGAACTGTCCACCAGGGGATTCCCATGTCCAAAGTTTCAATTTAGCCTTCTGGAACTGTGAGTTCCCATGAATGGTCTTGGTGGACATGATGAACTCAGATAGTATCTCACCCTATTAATTCCATTCTAGGCCATAGGCCCAATGTGGGAATTCTTCGGCCTATCTTCTCAGTCCTATCTTGGCATTAAAATCACCAACTATGATCAGGTAGAAGGTGTGATCTTTTTTATATAACTCCACCAGTTCCATGTAGAATTTCTCAATTTCTTCTTTCTTGTATGTGGATGTTGGTGTGTAGACAACGAAGATAGAAATTGCTGGCAGTGGGCCACATCTCTTCAAGTGTAATTGTCCTATCCGGTTTGTTAGGCATTCAAATGAATCAATGTTCGTGGCCATGTTTGTGTTGACAAGGACACTGATGCCACCGACACCTCTTTTTCATCGCATGTTCCAAGGAACAGTTCTACTCCAGTGTCAAAAATGGTGTGATGCGATTGACGCTTCATCATCTCACTCAGACCAATGATGTCATACTTGATCTTTTGCGCTTGCACCATCAGGTCCTCAATATATGCTTCCGTTGACAGTGTACGTTCATTGAAAGTACAGACTGTCATTTAATACTTCTTCGTTTTGGCAGCTTAGTATGGCCCTGAAATTGTATCAGGCCCTCCTTGTTCATCCTTCTAAGTGCTGCCATATTAAGGGTTCTTTCAGGGTCAGGAAGATATCATTTTTTATTACTGGCATATTGAATACGCATAGGTCAGCTTGCCAAGCTCTGCCGTGCAGGTAGTATACTTGTAGCAGCTTGCTGGGCTGAGCACTGCCAGAAGTAATTCCTGAATGCAGAGCCAGGAGTAACCCCTGAGCATCGCTGAGTGAGATATCACTCTCCGTCCTGACAAGCAGGTCATACCATTCAGCCACTCCATGCAGCCAGAGGACACATGAACTGTGCCCCGGTCGTCCCACTGACAGACCTTGATGAGTGCAGTGAACATGGTGGCGGTAAAGATGGTAAAGAAAGATAACTGTCAGGTGTCCATAATCATGTTGCCCCACCCAAGTCTCCCGGGAACGGGGCCACAAGCTGCCACAACCTCACTGCAGCCGCTCACCGCAGCCATGCCACGCTGCCTGCATGGCCAGTCCCGGGGCCCACGCCGGGGTCCCGGCCTCACCTCATTGCACACCTAGGCCTGTGCACCATGATTGTGTGAAGAATGCCAAGAGAGAAAAAGCCACAAAAGGATGCCTGTCTTCAAAAACTCTCGAGCTCATTCGCCAACGTGGCAAGGAGCAAGCCTCAGGTGACCAAATGCTAAAATCCAAACTTGCAAAACAGTGCAGAGAAGCGATAAAGGAAGACCTCAAAGAGAGAAGAGCAGAAATACTGGAAGATGCAGCAGAAGCCGGGAAAAGCATTAGCAATGCCCGCCTGTCCTTCGCCAACTATAAGACCAAGATGACTGCCCTCAAATGTCCTGATGGATCTATCACATCTTTCAGAAAGGCAATGGAGAAGATTATCATGACTTCTACTCAGATCTCTTTGATAGCCCTCGTCCACCTGCCCACATACCAAATTCTGCAGGATGGATATGTTGTTCCCAACGTTTTCCCTTCTGAAATCCAGCATGCCATTTCGTCAGTAGAGAAGGGAACATCACCAGGCCCAGACAAAGTCAGATCTGAACACCTGAAAAATCTACCTTCAGTTCCCATCAATACACTGGCTTGGCTCTTCACATGCTACCTGTCTGATTGCAAGGTACCCTCCCAATGGAAAACCAGCAGGACAGTTCTACTGTTCAAGAAGGGAGACATCCTTGACATTGGCAACTATCTCCCCATCTTCCTGTTGTCTGTCATCTACAAACTGTTCACTCAAGTCATCCCGAACAGGATTGGCAGAACACTAGATGAAGGGCAACCAATGTAAACAAGATGTCTTCCCGAAAAGGATTCAGCACACTCGACCATATCCACACACTAACCAAGTTCACTGAAGTTTGTAGGGCGTTCAAGATGCCACTCTGTCTCATGTTAATTGATTTAAAGAAAGCCTTTGATTCTGTGGAGACTGGTCGGTCTTTGAAGCCCTAGCCAAACAGGGCGTCCAAACCCAATACATCAAGATCCTTCATGATCTGTGTTACGGATTCACCACCAGGATTTCACCATTCTACAAAGAAGTGATCATTGATGTCAAAAGAGGGGTTCAGCAGCGTGATACCATTTCACCAAAACACTTCAGCACCACCCTCAAGAACATCATGCGACAATTAAAATGGGAAAGAATGGAAGTGAAGATAGATGGTCGGCACCTACTCCACCTCCACTTTGCTGATGACATCGTACTAATAACACCAAACTTTAGCCAAGTAGCACAAACGCTAGCTGACTTTGACCGAGAATGTGGAAAGATAGGTCTGCAGCTGAATCTCAAGCAAAACTATGTTCATGAAAAATGAACTAGTTCCAGAGGCCCCATTCACTCTCAATGGAACAAACATCTCTGAATGCAGCAGTTATGTGTACCTAGGTCGAGAAGTCAACATGATGAATGACCTAAAACCTAAGCTGCGAGGAGGAAGAGAGCAGCATGTAATGCCTTCAAAAGCATCGAAGAAATAGCTAAAAAAGACAAAGAACCTCCAGCTCCCGGCACATCAGTTAAACTCCACCATTCTCCCTGCATTAACATATGCCTCAGAGACCTGGGCCCTACGAAAGCAGGATGTGAATGCTATTCAGCTCTCCCAAAGAGGAATCGAAAGAGCTATGCTTGGAGTATCATGCCTCACTCAAGTGAAAGAAGGAATCCGGAGCTCCAACCTCCATCACTGTTCCAGAGTCAGGGACGCTGTCTCATTTGCCAAGGCATCGAAAATCAGATGGGCTGGACATGTAATGCATTTTGGAGACGACAGCTGAACTAGAGCCATTACTGACTGGATCCCATGGGATGTCAAAAGATCACATGCTCGCCCACCTACAGGATGGTCAGACTTCTTCTTCAAGACCCTGAACAAATGGTTTGAGACTCTTGGTATTCCTGAAGCACCCAGATGCCATTGGGCTACACTGGCACATGATAGGGTCAAATGGAAATGTTACTGGCCCCCGCTTGAGCAAATCTATGACTAACAGGATGTCAAGTGATCAAGTGATAATGGTAGAGATGATAAAACAATAAGTTCAGAACCCTCAAATATTCTAGAGCAGAGGTTGGAAATGAAAGTTGAAATGACTCATATATCTGCTTTGGCTAGCTTAACAAGTCAACCAAGCACACTTAAGAGTCTGCTAGTTGTGGTATCTAGTGTGAAGTTCAGCCTCATTTACCGACTCTGCAAAGACAGTGAACCCAACGTTTAAATTGGATGGGTTGGAGGAAGATGAGTCGATAGCCACATAGAGCTGCATCACAGTGAACAAAAGAAAACAGCATTTCTAAAACTAGAAGCAGTCTGATTTCCCTGGGACTACTGGTCCCCCTTTTGCATGCCCAGGTTGTGGGCTTCAGCGGGACCCTTTGGATTGAATTCTCTAGACATCACTCATGGCTGCCCGAGAGCATAACCACCACCACCTCCTCCAACACACATGCCCTACACACACCCTAAATAATAATTTCACAAGGCAGAATCTATCCTTGCTCCATAGTTTCACCCACAGATAAATGGAACCTGGCTATCCTGGTTTTGGACTCAAATCTTTTTATTTAATATTTTATTATACCACCGTAAGATATACAATTACATAGATGTTATGTCCGGGTTTTGGTCATACATTGTTTCAGCACCAATCCCTCCACCATTGCCCATTTCCCACCACCAATGTCCCCCCATTCCCTCCCTCTACCTTAACTTGCTCTATGGAGAGTTCTTTATCTCTTTTCTCTCTCTCTCTCTCTCTCTCCGTGTTTCTCTCTTCCTTCTATTACACACTGTTGGTTGCGATACATACATTTAGAGTTTATCATGTGTATCTTTTTACCTGTATTCAGTACTCAGTTATAGGCTAGTATTATCACTTACAATAATTATTATCACACTGTTCCCTTCTCTGTCCCACCCAACCTCCAACTCCCAGACACTTATAGTGGATTTCAATTTTGGAAAGACCTCCTGATACATGTTTTGTCTCACCTTGGATGTTGGTATCATAATATGTATATATATACATATATAATCATAATATGTATATATATACATATATACATATATGATTCTATATATTTCACTTGTATTACTTGTCTTCCCATTGTTCATCGATTTGCTCGAGCAGGCACCAGTAACCATTCTCCATATGTCCTTTGCAAGCAAGTGTAGCCCAAGGGCATCTGTTTGCTCCAGGAACAGGAAGCACCTCAAACCATTCCTTCAGGACATGGGAATGAGGTTCTTAATTGTTACTGGTTTTTGGCATATCAAATAAAACACTGGTAGCTTGCCAGGCTCTGCTGTGTATGTGGTATACTCTCAGTAGAAGGCTCTCATCTCGAGCATTTACTGATGAAACTCAATGGGAAAGATCAGGTTATTTCATTGAATTCTCATAACACCCCTGTGAGTATGTTAGGGGAAATATTAGTACATTTCTGTTCTACATGATAAGGTCTAGGGGCAGTGAAAAGACCTTCCCAGCTATCAGATTTTCTAGGAAGAGACCAAGAGCATGAGCTCCATTGTCTGTTATGGCGAGGGCTCTTTTCTCCAAACCACACAGCCAGAGAGTTGTCTGACCTCCAACAGGCTTACCACTTCATCCTCACTTTCTTACCGTTGACTTAAGTTTTTATAGAACAGGACAAAAGACAGGACTCTTAACTTCTGAGACCAGTTTAAGCTTCTCTTCCAAGGAAATGCATGGCTTCAGGGCATGAGCTCTTTTTTGGAAAGCACAGTTTCCTTGGCTCCTGTGCAAGAGCAAAGACCTCTAAAGGCTAAACAACTGGAGGCAAATCAGAGGAAATAATATGAAATGGGGCATTAATGGACTTTTATCCCTTTAAGTGTGTGCTTTTGTGAATGGGTTCAATAGAACACATGAATGAAGATGAGACTTAAGGCTTCTGAAGAGGATCTAAGTCTTGATGAAGTTATTCAAACTCAAATCGTCAATGCAAAATGATGGTAGGCCCCAGGGTTTTCAAGAAGTTGAACAGCATGCTTTCCCAAAGTGCAAGAATTTAAATGCCACAGCAGAAAATGATTCATGGTTTTATTCATTAACAGTACATGGGATTTATTTATATGATGTCCATATCAGAGCTCATAGGAGTTCTGCAAGACTGCTATTTATGTCATGCAAATAAATGCAGTCATTCTATATCTGTCTTTTTTCTTTCTAGCTAATTTCACTCAACATGATCCTTTCCATGTCCATCCATTTATAGGCAAATTTCATAACTTCATTTTTTCCTAACAGCTGCATAGTATTCCATTGTGTAGATATACCAAAGTTTCTTTATCCAGTCTTCAATTCTTGGGCACTCTGATTGTTTCCAGATTCAGGCTATTGTGAATAGTGCTGCTATGAACATAAACGTAGGGATGGTGTTTCTGCTGTGTGTTTTTGGCTTTCCAGGGTATATTCCCAGGAGTGGTATGGCTGGGTCAAATGGGAGCTCAATTTCTAGTCTTTGGAGGAATGTCCATATTGTTTTCCAAAAGGTCTGTATTAGTCGACTTTCCCACCAACAATGGATGAGAGTCCCCTTTTCCATGCATTGAACTCAAATCTTAAAATGATTTTTACTTCTAAATCATTTTGAGAACTCCCCAAAATCACAGTGGTGAAGGGACTTTTCTTCCCAACTTCTAGAGGCTGAAGCTCATATAATAGAATGATTTATTTTTAAATATTCCTATGAAAAGAATCATATTTTCTCTACCTGAACAAGTATAATTACCCAATGCTTATTACCTGTGATTTCATTCACACATCTTCCCACTCCTCCCATAATATGATGAATTTAAGTTCCCGCTAATGCTATGGAACCCATCTGCTGGTCTTCTGGCAGGCAAAAGTCTTAGCCAACCAACAAGTACACACCTGATCAAAGGAGAGAGGGCACTATCATCTTTGCATTCTGGCTATATGGGGGAACAGAGGAGAGATTTCAAGCCACTGTACCATGCCAGTGTCTGACTTAATAGTAGTACTTAGAATCTGTCAACCTCCCATTTTTTAAACTATTGCAGTTCACTCACAGTGCTTTCTAAGACATTACTTCTTATTTTACTTTAATGTCTTTAGGGTGAGTTTGAAAGGAATATATTTCTTATGGGTAATAGATTTTCTATGATTAACAAAGAGGAATTATAAAGAGATGTCTTTTTTTCTTTTTGTGTCCACCCAGCAATGCTCAGGGGTACTCCTGGTCCTGCACTCAGGAATTTCTCCTGGCAGTGCTCAGGAGATCATATGAAATGCTGAGGATCGAACCCAGGTTGACAGTGTGCAAGGACAATTGCTCTGGCCCCAAAATGTCTATTCTTTAAATAAATTAACCACTATTTACATCACTGTATCACTGTCTGTATCACTGTCTTCCCGTTCATCATCAATTTGCTCGAGCGGGCACCAGTAAAGTGCATATTCACAAAATTAATGAATATTACATGCATATTCACAAAATTAAATTTTAGGCATATGTTTAATAAAATATATGAAACACATAAGGAAAACTAAAACTTTCTGATTAATAAAATTGAATAAATAGATGAAACAATATTTATTTCATGGATGGGAGACTGAACATCACTGAGATGTCAGTTCTTCTCAACTTGATCTATTGATTATGTTCAATGTAATCCCAGTCAGAATCCCAGCAAATTATTTGGTGATGCTAATAAATCGTTGTAGACTTAAATGGAGAGGTGAAAGACTTACAAAAGTCAACACAGTAATTGAAACCAAGTTGGACCACCAACTGCCACCCATCTTCAAGGTTAACTATAAACTATTATAATCAACAGTTGAATATTGCTGAAAGAGCTAATATATGTATTGGACACTAATAAGTCAGCAATGTCCATAAACTAGCCCATTTCATATCAAGTGATCTTCAATAAAAGAGCAAAGGCTATACAATAGAACAAAGATGGATTTTGGAATCTCCCAGGTGATGTTTAGGAAGCCTGGGATCCCTCCCAGTGGTATGCAGCTGAGTTCATTGTCTAATGCTCTGCCCTTTTCCTCTAATGAACTATTAGCAAATAGAGTTATGCTATGTTGATGTGGACAAGATAGCAATCAAAGGTCCATTTCATTAAAAAAAAAGAATAACTAACTGAGGAAAGGGTACATGGTCACTTTTTCCTTCATTCTTTGCAGGACTGGCAGGAAATGCATGAGGGGAAGGAGCACTGAATTCTGATCCTCCTCTGAATGAAAGTTATCACTTTAAAGGCAGCACAGAACCCCCAGAGCAAATCCCATCCCCATGTCAGGAATCTATTCTACAAACAAAAGTAAGGGGCAGGAGCGATGGTCCAGCAGGGAGGGTGTTTGCCTTGCACGCGGCCGACCTGGGTTCGGTCCCTGGCATCCCATATGGTCCCCCAAGCACCGCCAGGAGTAATTCCTGAGTGCAGAGCCAGGAGTAACCCCTGAGCATCACCGGGTGTGACCCAAAAAAAAAAGAGTAATACTATGCTTTTGTCTTTTATCTCAGCTTTGATTTCATTTCCCTTTGTTGATTTCAAGATAATAAAAAAAACTTAGAATGGGGGGGGAAAACTTCACCCAATACTGAGTGGTCACTGGATTTTGTAAGGGTTCTATTATTTTATTATTGATTAGAACATTTTAGCAAGTAAACAGCAAAATAGAGATATCTTTGTGAAAAACAGTGGGGTTGTTTAAATTTTTGTTTAGCCACCATGAACCTAAACCACAGCCTCCACCAGAATGCCAAAATCACTGAGTTCTCAAGTTTCCTTCCACCCACATCCATCCCCTTTCCTTGGCAAATTCAGCTCTAGGCTGTCAGTCCGAGTACCATTGCCCTTACTATGTTTCTTTATATCCCACATAGGAACGAGATTATTCCATGCCTGTCCCTCTCCTTCTGACTAGCTTCACTCAGCATGACACTCTCCACATCCATCCACATAGAAGCAAAAACCATATTCTAGCCATGGCTGTGATCCCAGTGAGCCTAGCGAGAAGCCAGGAGGACCCCCACACCACGAGGTCAGTCATCCTCAATATCCGGACTCCACAGCTCCACAGAGCTCCACCTAAGAAGAAAAAGCAGATCTCTCCCTGTTGAGGTTCATCAGTAAAGCTCGAGATGAGAGTCTACTACTGAGAGTGTACCACCCACATGGCAAGCTACCTGTGTTGTGTTTGATATGCCAAAAACCAGTAGCGATTATAGACCTCATTCCTATAACCTGAATGAATGATTTGAGGCTCTTTGTGTTCCTGGAGTGAGCAGATGCCCTTGGGCTACACTTGCTTATGTAAGGACATATGGAGATGTTACTGGTGCCCACTTGAGTAAATCTATGAACAACGGGAAGACAAGTGATACAAGTGTTAGTCTAGTAGTGTTCTAGACTAACACTAGTTCCTAGTGTTCTAGTAGTGTTAGTCTAGTAGTATAAATTCCACAGTTTCTTTATCCAGTCATCTATTCTTGGGTACTTCAGTTGATTCCAATTCTCAGCTGTTGCAAACACTGCAGCAACAAACAATAGAGCACGGGGGCTTGTAGATGCCAAGAAGTGGAATCACTGTATGATATGGAGGCTTCAATTCTTATTAATATTTTCCATAGAGGATACACTAGTTGATATTTCCACCAAGAGTGAACAAGGCTTGGGGTTGGAGGCGATAGTCCAGCAAGTAGGGCGTTTGCCTTGCATGCAGCTGGTCTGTGCCAGCCGGGTTCAATCCCTGACATCTCATATGGTCCCCGAGCACCGCCAGGAGTAATTCCTGAGTGCAGAGCCAGGAGTAACCCCTGAGCATCGCCAGCTGTGACCCAAAAAAGCAAAAAAAAAAAAACAAAAGAGTGAACAAGGCTCCTTTCCTCCACATCTGTCAATGCCAACATGGGTTGCTTGTGTTCTTCGTGATGTGTGCCAGTCTCACTGATGTGAGGTTATCTCCCCATTGTTGCCATAGTTTGCATTTCCCTCATGATCAGTGATGAAGTGTACTTTCTCATATCCTCATCAGCCTCCTATATGTCTTCTTTGAGGATGTGCCTTGGGAAAATCTTTAAATTGACTTTCCAGCAATTGTTTTAGTAATCAAATCACAGGGCTAATCTTGTTATTTGTTTGAACTCTCTTCTTAGACAAAGACATTTCTGCTTTACTCTTTAGGTTAGTTGCTTCCACCCACCACACAAACATACATACACACATACACACAACACATACACACGCATGCACACAAATGTTATCTGGCCCTCACCTTGTCATTCAGAGTGAGTGCTTACTTGCCAGAAAAGATGTAGCCCCTACTATACCTTATTCAGCCTTCCTAAGACTAGTGTCCTTCAGTGTCAGACTGGATGTCAAACCCCAGCTCTCCACAGACTTCACCTATCTGTTCACCGTCAGCATTGTGACTTCAGTCGACAGCAGTATGAGGTTGGTCTTAACTCCCCATCTCCATGCTGATTGAGTTATGCAGAACAGGTTACCAGGAAGGAAGGCAGGGTTCCTAACAAGACTAACAGCTTAGAAGGAAAGAATTCCAAAGCCATAGCAACCGTCAAGTTGACAGGGGATGGATTGGGATTGAGGTGGGGGAGAGAATATGGTGCAGGGAAGTTGACAATGGTGGTGGGCAGGGTGTTGCAATATTATATGCCTAAAGCTCACTCTCAACGCCTTTGTAAATCACAGTTCTTAAATAATAAAAAGTAAATAAGAAGGAAAGGACTTCTTGCATTTCCCATCATCACACCAGTCCAGGTGCCTGCTAGCACTTTCTGCTCCTATAAATATCTGCCTCTGGTTTTCTCCTAAGCAGCCATCACCCTGGCTTCCCCTGCCTCAGACCACTGGTCTTTCTACTCCACTTTCTGTGCAAGCAGCCATCCCTCTGCTCCTGATCGGAAGGAAAGCTGCCCAGGCTGACACTGCTGCGCAGGGGGAGCAAGACAGCGGCATCTCAGCTCCAACAGAGGAGGCGAACTCACTGATATCTCAGCCGCATTCTTTGGGTACAGGGAGAGCTTTTTTATTGTTCTTTATTGAGCATTGTAGGGACTAGTTTGGTTTTCCTTCCCTTTTGAACATTTTTTCACAAGACATTCAACCAGCTCAGGTCAATATCTTTTAGCCATAATGGCATTGCACATGTAATTGACTGAATATAATGTGAACCTCACTTTTATGTGCACTGGGAAAACAAACACTTCCGGTGCCTCATTTTACTCCATATTTACTTTATTGTGATGTGGAATCTGGCCCACTGATTTCTAAAGTGTGTCTGCACTTACATTACTTAATGTTTTCTGTTCCATAGGAGTTTTATCTAGATTGTCTTTAGTGGGTATTTAACAAACCCCAGTTTGACAAAATATTTTTAAATCAGGATTTAGCTTTGTTTGTTTTTTGGGGGCCCCACTCAGTGGTACTTGACTTATTCTTAGCTCTATGCTCAGGGATTACTTGTGGCAGTTTTTGGGGACCATTTGAGGTGCCAGAGACTGAACTCTGTCTGCTACATGCAGGGCGAGTGTTCTAACCCTGTGCTATTTGTCCAACAAAGGAGTTAAGCTTTTTGAAGCCATGCATTATGGCCTAGAACATCTGGAACACACAATGATTTTATTTTCAAAAGAAACTTGACTCTATCAGTGGAGAATTCCTTTAGCAAAAGAGAGGGGCCTACTCTTTGGGCTGACATTTCTAACAGATAAAAGCCCTCCACTGTATTTTGGCTTTTATACTTTTTTTTTTCTGAAATGCTTCCTCATTAGCACATAGACTGATTCCATCTGACTTGTGGCAGGGGAAAGAGCATAAAAGATCTTTTTATTAAGTTTTCTAAATTACTCTGATTCTTGCCTGTGATTGGGGTCCACTAGTATAAGCCTACCCTCTCGTATCCCTTATAAAGATATAGATAAAGATTTGATTTAGACATCTCTAAATCAAAGCTTTTATCTATGGACTATGTTGTTCTAACTGCCCCTTACTGCCTTCCTACATGTTTTTTCTTGGAAATAGCTTCATGAACAGTAGGCAGTCCAATGTTATTACTATCAGCTAATTATCTTTTTTGTACCATACTTGCAAATATCAACATAATCCCAAAGGCAAGTCATTACTTACTGATGTTATGAAAAAAATCCTGATCTCACAGGCCCCAGAAAGTGACTCCCACACAGATTGTATTTGGAGAGTGTCTGAAGCACACAGTCGAGTTCCTAGCTGCTAGCCCACACCTTACCAAAAATAACAACAGCCTGCAAACATAAATATGCTTCCCAAACTATATTTCAACAAACAATTAACTGTGAGCATGCTTCACCTTCCCAGTTAGAGATTGTTTGAATTATTGTTATTGTTGGTCAACATTCATTCACCATTTGCTCTGTTCTTGGTGCTCCTACCAGGCAGTCTGTCTGACCAATCATTGTCTCTGGTTGTCCTCTTGCCTCTTCTAGGGAGGTAAGAGGCTCCCCTGCTGTCTGTCTTTCCTGCTCTATAAATGAGTTGTGAGGACATGCATCTCTGACTGTGTCATACACAGATGAGGGCAGAATCTGAGTTTACTATATATCTTCAGTGCCTGCTTTGGTACATAGTATACTACTGGTCTCTCATAGAATATTACCAGGCAGAAAGACATATGCCTCTTGAAAGGACATGTATCAGAGTACATCACGTTATGAGTGTGACAGACAGCCATCATCTGGGAGAAATAAATGTGCTTGCCAGGACAGTGTATGAAAGCATTTTCTGTAAACCATCAGGCCCTTTTGTTCAAGCTATGATATGTTTTAGCTGTGCTGTAAATACCTTCCTTTTAAGTTTGTTTTACACATAGAAATAAAAATTCCCCATATATATAATCAATTAATATTAAAAGAGTATCAAGAATATTCATTGGGTTAGTGTAAAATAAGAGGGAGAGAGATGCAGAGACAGAGAGAGAGAGAGACAGAAAGAGAAAGAGAGGAAGCTGGGGTACCTGCTATTAAGGCAGCCTGGGGGTGAGCGGGAGGGTGGGGTACATTGGTGGTGGAAATGGGGCACTGGTGGAGGGATGGGTGCTGGTATACTGTATTACCAAGAACCAATTATGAACACCTTTGTAATTGTATGTTTCACGGTGGTATAATAAAAAAATTTTAAAAAAGAATATTCATTGGGTTAATAAAGTCTTCAATAAATTGTGCTAAAAAATAAAGAACTGTATGCAACAACAAAAATTTAAAAAAATAAATAAATCTGTTTTTTCCAGATTTACTCACCTGGTTGTTTGTTTGCTATCCATTTAGTAAACCAGATTAAAGCTGAATCCAGATGCTAAGAAAGCTGCACTTGTATTTATTAGTCAGTATTAAAGACGCCTGGATATGGCTCCTTGAAACCGATGTCTGTCAGTGGGACATAATGGCTATCGGCTAGAACATATTACAATCCCAAAAGGACTCTTGCATGATCAGGTTTCACAAGTACTATTTTAAGTTATGCATGATGAGCTGAAGCCATAGTACGGGATGAGACGCTTGCCTTGCATACTGCAGACTCCAATTCAATCGCCAGCATGACATATAGTCCCCCAAGCACAGCCAGTATTAATCCCTGAATACAGAACCAGGAGTAAGTCCTGAGCACTGCTGGTGTGACCAAACCCCAACCCACACATCCCGCAGTGGAATGCCTGAGATGATACCTGAGATGTTGCCAAAAAATCAATGGATGAGAACAAAAGCACTAGATGATGAAAGGTTTCAGACACCATTTTAGACTGCAGTAGTGAGACTCTAGAACGAATCTTCCATTTTTATAAATCTTAATGTGGTAAGCGCAGTGCAGTCACAACTGCCATATGGTATGGCTGTTCGTGAAGGAATGTCCTTCTGGAAGCAGCAGGGACATGTGGTGTGGTACAGCATCACCCATCTCTCTCCCCCAGTGGCAACATGGACATTTTGTCCCTCTAATGCCTCCCCATCACCACACACTTCCCATGGTCTTGTATCCAAAAACTGCTGTGCAGAGCCTTGCCAACAGCTTACAGGCACGTGATTTCTCTCACCACTTGAGTCCAGGTCCTGGTCATTTTTCCTTCAAAAACCAGATCATGTTCATGTTTCTGTGTTTCTACTGCCTTCCTCACTGGTACTTCTCCCTGTTGTATTAACCTTCTGTCCATTGACTCTGCTCCCCAATATACCTTCCACATCCCAGGAGCTGCTAACCAGTCCCTCTAATGCTGCTATTTCTGTTCTGCACCCGTGGCTTCCTGCCCCTCGCCATTTCAGTGACCTGAGAAGATTCTGCTCTGAAGTTCCTGATATTGCTTATTAGTTAGTTAACTTGTGGCAAGTTCAGATTCAGAGGTTCTTTTTTGTTAGTTAAAATTTGAAGTCAAGCCGTAGTACCATGTTATAGCCATTATATCTTGTAAGTGAGCTAATGTTTAGGAAGTAAGAAGGACTTAAGTACACAGCATGTAGTATGTGCTCAGAGATGGTTGTTTCCATAAGACACATCACTAACTTACAGGGTGCAGTTATACTCTTGTAGATAGTATGACACATCATCACAATCAGAGTGAATACTCCTGATTTGTTACCTGACCACTTTCCATATCCATATGTAGAGCATGGTAGCCTCTAAAACATTTTCAGTGGACACTCAGCCTTCTTTTTTTTTTTTTTGCTTTTTGGGTCACACCTGGTGATGCTCAGGGGCTACTCCTGGCTCTGCACTCAGGAATTACTCCTGGTGGTGCTCGGGGGACCATGTGGGATGCCGGGATCAAACCCAGGCCGGCACAGGCCGGCCCGTGCAAGGCAAATGCCCTACCACTGGGCTATCGCTCCGCCCCACACTCAGCCTTCTTGAAGGCAACGAAGTTCTGGATTCTTCTCTGTACTGTTTTCTTTTCCAGCCTCCAAACCCATTATTTCAACACCATGATTTACAAAGTTGTTCATGATGATTTGTCACAAGCGTTCAATATTCCAACCCTAATCCCACCAGCACTGTCACCTTCCCTCTACCATTTTCCCAACCACTCTTCATGCCTGCCCATATAGGAGGCTAAAATAATTTCTTTTATATTGCTCGTTACCCCTAAATGGCTAACAGATGATCATAAAATGTTTCTATGAGAAAAAATTTGTGAAAATTGTTATGTCTCACCATGGGGACATTAAGTCCTTATCTGGTGATTTACTAAGTTATTGTTGCAAGTTAAGCCTTCTGTGTTAATGTTTTTGTTAGCCAAGATTGGTTGGTTTCGATGTTTCATCCCATACATCAAATATTGTGATGTCCATGTTGTAGATAGTGGAAATGTTGCACAGCCGTGAATGCAGCCATGCACTCCAGAAAATCCAGAATTTTTTAACTGCCAATCTAGGTGGAGTTAAATTTTTAATTGGGTGGCAGCTTTGGGGTGTGGGAGCAGTTGTTGGGCCTTTGTTTGGGTGGGAGTTAGCCCAACCCCTCCAAGAGTGCCCGGAGGTATCAGCTGGGAATGAGTGTTGAGACATTTTTGGGGGTAAGTAATCTCTTGCAAGATTTATTTGCGTCTCTGGAACAAAGCCTGTAGATGATCTTATTTACATGGTGACAGCATGGGACAGGGCATGGGTGCTGAGGCATCAGGAATTAGAGGGAGGTAGGGGAGATTGCCCACCCTCACTCCGGGAAGGCATGGAATTTTCAGCCAAAAGGCCTTCTGTACTTGTTTTCTATTTTTCAGTTGGCCCTTAGAAATGTGTATGATTAGTTGATATTTCTTCTGTGTGCTTCTGGCACATGAGATTACTGAGATAAGGAAGAGAAGGCAAAAAAATCCCTAAATGCCTAATTTCATGCAACCTATATAAGAAATAGAATTGTTTGAAATAATAAGAAATAGATGAGTTACTTGTATCTCCTGACAGTGAAACACTATATTCCTCATAGCAATTTTTACAACTTATTTGCCTCTATTTCTCTTTGCTAGTTTAAGAGTGCATTTCAGGGACTAAGGGGAGAGAAGGAGGTAGAATGATAGTAGGAAAAAGCAGGGCACTTGCCTTACATAAGGCCAATTCAGGTTTGATCCCCAGCACCACATATGATTTTCTGAGCATACCAGGTAGTGATCTCTGAGTGCAGAGCCAGGAATAAGACCTGAGCACAGTTGGGTATATTTTGCCCTCAGTGATAGAATATGGTCCTAAATAATTTGTATCTTTGCTCTAACACAACCATATAGTCCTTTGACATCATTTCCTGTGTTGTCGGGTGTAATTAATAATTTCTATGATTTATTTCATAGTTAAAGGGTTAAGATCTGAAATTATTCATTTTGAAAAAATGGTTACAAACTGTACCGACTTCTTTCAAAGGAAGAAGGAAAAATATCATAGGTGTGTGGACATTTTATCACTCACCTAGTTCTAATGAGGTGTCTTTAAAGCATAGTTTTGTAATATATTATTGGGGTGATTTGATATTTTTTTAATCATTTCTTCATTATTGGTAAAAACCTTAACTTTCCCAGTTAAAGTATTCCTTCAATTTATGGAAAAAGTCAAACTATGCCATGACAACAAGAATGGGAAGCAGAGCTCAGTCATCTGTGAAAACATCATTTGTATTGAAATATTACAGACTTTTTTAAAATTGTTTTTTAATTTTTTATTTTTACAATTACAAAGATATACAATTAAAAAGTTCATATTTGGGTTTTGGTCACACAGTGTTCCAGCACCCATCCCGCCACCAGTGCCCATCTCCCACCACCAAAGTCCCCGTTTCCCTCCCCCTCCCCCAGCCCACCTCCATGGCAGGTTCTTTGTTTCTTTCCCTCTCTCTCTCTTTATCTTTTCCTTCCCTTCCAGACTATGGATCACAGAACATACATTAAAGGGTTGTCATGTGTATCCTTTTGCCTCTATTTAATGCTCAGTTCTAGGTTGGCATTAGTACCCTCGACAATTGTTAGCACACTGTTCCATTTTCTGTCTTACCTAGCCTCTGACTCCCACATGTTTGTGATAATTTCCACCTTTGACAAGACCTCCTGATACATGTTTCACTTGACCTTGGATATTGGTATCATAATATGTACATATATATATATATATGTTATGCAAATAAATGCAGTCATTCTGTATCTGTCTCTCTCCTCTGGCTAATTTCATTCAACATAATCTTCTCCATGTCGATCCATTTATAGGCAAATTTTATAACTTCATTTTTCCTAACAGCTGCATAGTATTCCATTGTGTAGATGTGCCAACACTTCTTTATCCAGTCATCGATTTTCAGGCACTCTGGTTGCTTCCAGATTTTGGCTATTGTGAATAATGCTGCTATGAACATAAAAGTAGGGATGGTGTTTCAGCTGCATATTTTTGTTTCCCAGAGTAGATTCCCAGAAGTGGTATGGCTGGGTCAAAAGGGAGCTCAATTTCTAGTCTTTGGAGGAATGTCCATATTGTTTTCCAGAAAGGCTGTACCAGCCAGCATTCCCACCAACAATGGATGAGTGTCCCCTTTTCCCCACATCCACGCCAGCACTTGTTGTTCTTGCTCTTTTGAATATGTGCCAGTCTCTGTGGTGTAAAGTTGTATCTCATTGTTGTTTTGATTTGCATCTCTCTGATGATTAGTGATGATGAGCATTTTTTCATATGTTTTTTGCCATTCGAATTTCTTCCTTGCTGACGTTTCTGTTCATTTCTTCTCCCCCATTTTTTGATGGGGTTGTTTATTTTCTTCTTGTAAAGTTCTATCAGTGCCTGTATTGGAAAAAAAACAGACCTGTGGACCTATGGAATAGAATTGAGTATCCTGACATCCAACCTCAAACACATGATCATTTAATCTTTGATAAAGGTGCAACAAGTCTAAAATGGAGTAAGGAAAGCCTCTTCAACAAGTGGTGTTGGGAAAACTGGGCAGCGACATGTAAAAAAAATTAATTTGGACCTGTGTCTAACACCATGCACAAAAATCATATCAAAATGTATTAAAGATCTCAATATCAGACTTGAATCCATAAAGTACATTGAAGAAAATATAGGAAAAACCCTCCACGACATTGAAGCTAAAGGTATCCTCAAAGGTGAAACATCACTAACAAAGCAACTAGAAGAAAACATAAACATATGGGACTACATGAAACTAAAAAGCTTCTGCACCTCAAAAGAAACAGTGACTAAGATACAAAAGCAGTCCACAGAATGGGAAAGAATATTCACCCAATACCTATCTGATAAGGGATTAATATCCAGGATATATTACAGACTTTTAAAAAATGAAAATAATTACCTTAAGGAATAAATGACTAACCTAAGAATAAATGGCTAACCTAGAAATATTACCTCAAAGTCTTATCCTTTTTCTCACAAATGATTATTTTATGATTTTTGAACCATACCCAGCAGTGCTCAGGGATTACTCTTGGCTCGACATTCAGGAATTATCCTGGCTGACTCTGGGGACTATATGAGGTGCCCAGACTTGAACCCGGTTGCCACATGCAATGTATTATCTCTCCTGCCCCACACATAGTCTTAAACATCAACTCAGCAGTTTTACAAAACCTTACATATAATTCCACTCTTTTTCTTTCTTTCATAGTCAGTTTCCTAAGAGAGGTGTAAAAATTCAGCAGCTGCTGAAAGGGGAAAAAAATACCTTCTCTGGAAGGTAAAAATGTCCAAATTTGCAGCACTTGCCAATATCTGTGGTGTAAACATCCCTGCCATAGCCCATTTCAGTCTGCCTGCATGATGTTACTGATTGTGGAGTTAGGACGGGAGGAACGTATCTGCTCTCTGCCAGTCCCAGCTCACTACTTTCCTCTTCACTCACCAGCACACAGGTAGTAGTGGCTTCAGAACTTTTAGGTAAAGAGATTTCTTTGCAGAACCAACCTAGTCAGAACGGGAGACTGCAGATTAAGTGCAATATTGTTATTTGTTTCTATTTTTATTTGGAGCAAATTAAAGGACACACAGAGTGGGATTGATAAGATACGGAAGCTCCTTCAGCTACGACAGCCATCCACCCTGTCCTAGTCACCTGCCCCAAGTCTTCTGGTTCAGCCTAGATTCTGGTCTCGGGGCTTATTTTTGCAGCCTTCCCGACATTCTTCTCATCACTGTGATCTGAGATTTTAAATTGTCTTTGATTCCTTGCCTTGCCTGTCAGAGGTCACCAGGCAGTGATTGCTACTGGTGCCACCTTTGCTGGAGTTTTCATATGCATTTTACTTTTCCTTATACAGGCAACACTGCTGGATCTCTCTCTCTCTCTCTCTCTCTCTCTCTCTCTATATATATATATATATATATATATAAACATATATATATATATATATGTTATGATATAACATATGAACAACCTTATAATTGCTGTCCCTCTCAGAAGATTCTTCTGTGTTAGTCACTGTAACTTAACCTATGCTTTCTTTTACACAGCCCCACTGTTTCACCGGCCTATTGGCAAACCACAAGTATCTCACTGCCTCTCCAAAAATCCATTTTGCACTACATATTTTTAGCAATGGGAAACTCAAATTGGATTATAAAACATCAGGTCTCTGGGGTTCAATTTGATAGGAATCTTCTTTGTTACTCTTTATGTTTTGGCTTCATTTACGCAGTTGAGAAATAAACTATTTTGACAAAAGTTTAAAAATAATGTATTTTTAAATATCACCCGTAATCCACCATATTTGAGACACCAAATTTAGCAATTTCTTCTTACTATATTTCAACATTTACAACATTTATAAATTGCATTAGATACATTTCTTAGAGCATGTGACATCATAATTTATAGATAGAATTCATGGAAAACTAGAGAAAATGAAGAATTATGTCAATGATATGCATATTCCTAAGACTTTATTCCTTCCCACTTAGAATAACTCAAACTTTCATCAGCCGCATGCCTCAGAGGGAAGATATTTTCCTTGAAAATGCAACTATGTGGAGTTTTGTATTCTTTCATTATCTCTTTCAATATGCCTTCAATGCCTTTCTACTTCAATTTTGTTAAAGTGAAATGCAGGCTAATAATGTTTTTTACAATTGTTTCCTCTCTTACAAGGATCTCACTCATTTAATGCTACCTTTTTTTAAGTGCCTGCCTTTATCAAATCTTGCGAAGCATTCAATTTAGTTTCAAGTAAACAGAACATACTTTGCACCTATGTTTCATTCTATTTATGTAATATAATTGAAATCAAATTATGTGATTTCAGGAACAACTGTGACGTGAACAATTTCAAAAGAGAATTTAGAAGGTGAAAACTATGTGGGCTAGAGAAATAATATAAGGTTCAGGCCATTTTGCTTGCATATGACTGACCCTCAAGCACAGAACCAGCCAGGAGTAAGCCCTGAGCACTGAGAGTTTGACCCAAATCCCCCAATGAGAGAAAAAGAAAATGATGTATGTGGATAAAAGATTACTGACCTTACCAGTAATGGAGTTGATTACCACATATTTTGTAAATTCTCTATACTCTATTCTTAAAATAAAGAATATAAGAATTTCTTTATTATTTGCTAGAGAGAGAAAAATGTTAAATCACGAGCAAGGAAAGTCACATGTATAGTAACATTTATAGTACTATTCTCTGTCAATACTACAAGTGGACCTGTGAAGTTCAAACACTATTGTTCAAAGGTCATCTGGAGTATAATATTGCACTGTTTTGAAAGATGATGAGTTCTCTCGTAGAGGTGGATTTGACAACTGGCAAAATAGACTGTCTAAACTTTACAGCTTGACGTTTAGTCAGTTCTTAAATATAGACACAATAAACACATTTTTATTAGTAATTCTCACTGATATTCTTGCCTGTTTCATAGTATTTGGCTTTAGGTGGTGCTTAGATTATTGTGTTAAGGCTCTATGATTTGAAGACCAACTACTCAAGTTACCAGGAATAGAAAAGGGGAAAGGGAGGAGAAATCAAATGATAAACAGGGGTCAGAGGGTCTGGGAAAAGAAGCTTAAGTAAACTTTATTTTGTGGCCCAGCAGTCATTCACTTTAAATAACATTTCTCAACTGTTGACTTTGAAAAATAATTATGTGGCCTAGTTTGGAGTTTGTAGATAACCAAGATGGATAAGAAAATCATAGTTCCCTTTAACTAGTTGTACGGCCAGACTGCCCTTGCATTGCAAAGGATAGACCAGCAAAAT
Source organism: Cryptotis parvus (assembly GCA_021461705.1). Lineage (NCBI taxonomy): Eukaryota > Metazoa > Chordata > Mammalia > Eulipotyphla > Soricidae > Cryptotis > Cryptotis parvus. Next base: position 85,730 of record JAJIBD010025644.1, read on the forward strand.
CCATCATCCCTGATAGAAAAACTTCAGGAAAGCATGTTCAGTTTGACTGAAGTGAAGCACCAGTTTTTTCATTCTTTCTGAATAGGTAAAACATTGGTATAGTTTAAAATTCAAAAAGTACAAAGACTATAAAGTGAAATGGCTTTGACATACTATACCCAATTTCCCAGACACTAAGATCTCCCCTTTGACAGAAATTTCTCAATTATCCTTGTAGACAGTTTATGTAAATGAAAGATTTACATTTGAAATACAAATAGTATTTGTATTTCCATTTGATTTCCATTTGAAATACAAATTTCCATTTGAAATACAAATAGTAAAATACTGCCCTGTATTTTAGGTTTTTAAAATTTATTATGTTTATTTTTGTTGTTGTTGTTGAGTGGAATCACATAGTTACAAAGTTGTTTGTGATTGGATTTCAGTCACACAATGTTCCATCACTCGTCCCTTCACCAGTGTATTTCTTGGAGTAGCGTTTTGTAGTTTGTTTATTTTTTATATTTCATTTATTTGTTCGTCTTTATGGAGGGTCTGATTTACAATGCTATTAGTGGTGGTTTTATGCCTACTGAAGAACACAGGCAGAACTCTGGAAAATGTAGCACAGAGACATATTCAAAAGATAACCACAGGGGTCAGAGCGATAGTACAACAGGTAGGGCACTTGCCTTGCATGCTGCAGATCCAGCTTCCATCCCAGGTACCCCATATGTTCCATAATCCCCACCAAGAGTTATCCAGGAGTGCAGAGGCAGGAGTAAGGCCTGAGTGCAGTCAGCTGTGGCCAAAAACCAAAAAACAAAAAGAGAGAGATAACCACATTGGCAAAAACAGCATAAAAATAAACAATGGGACGACATCAAATTATAATATTGAATTTTTGTCTTGTTTAATTTGTTGTTGATGTTTTACTTTACAAAGTATCTTGGAGATTGTTCAATATATTGTTCCATGTAAATATATACTTGCCTCATTAGTAAGCATGGCTACTTAATACATCATTATATGATAAACCTTAATTCTTGGAGCCAACTTCTCTTTATTAATTACCACTAAGATTATGTGTAATTTTTATTATTTCATGCAGTGAATACCTTAGATGAATATAGATATTTATTTTATTCATAAGGTTAGAACCAAAATAGAACAAAGTCAAATTGTATGTGGCCTTATATTTTTTGACAGATATTGCCAGATTGTTTTCTGGAGAGATTATGCCAATTTTCATTCTAACAAGTGTAAAGAATGTTATTTTATAATTGAGAGTAGGAAGTTATCATGAATTCATATCAAGCAAGAATAAGTTGAAAGTCTATTACATCAACTCAGGTGTTTAAGGATGATTCTTTCCCTCAAAGGTGATCTATACTCAGGGCCTACATCAGCAGTTTTCAGCTGGGTACAGATGGTCTCCCACGACATTCCTCAGTATCCAGAAACGTTTTTGATGGTCACAACTGAAAGGTAAAGGTGCTACCGACATGTAGTACATAAAGGTCAGACATGGTGCAGAGAATAAAGCAGGCCACCTCTCTCCCTCTTTACCTTCAAATAAGGGCGATGCCAAGGTGAGAGACTCAGTCCTCATCACTGCTCAGAGTCTCGCGTTCTGTAGCCCTGGGTGGTGCCATGTGCTATCAGTCCTCTATCAGCCATTTGCTTTTTGTTTCTTTTATGACATTCTTCTTTAATGTGGACAATGGGCCTCAGTATAGTCCTGCCCGAAATGGGTCACTTTGGCTTATTTTGATTACTTTGTGGGTTGTTTTGAGCTGAGATCAGTGGAGACCCTGCCAGGTCAAAAGAAATATGACCACTCCCTCCCATCCCTGGAAGAATGAAAATTGAAAGTAACACCCAAAACTTGGATTACTTCCAGAAACAAATTTTATTCGTTTTACTTATTTCTTAGAAACTTATCTAATACTCAGGGGAACATGAGGCCTTGAATCCGCAGGCCTTGACTCGGGGTAGATAGTCTTGTTTTGCCCCATTTCCTTTGGAATCTACATCCATGGCGAATCTCTACACATACATATCTAAATGTGTGCTTTTGTCTGCCTACTACCCTGATGTTGATTGTTCAACATCAAGTGCTTGTGGGGTATGGAGAATTTGCAAAAGTGGCAGGTTCCTCAAAAGAGAGATGAACATATCTCATTTATGTTTGTATGTTCAGTATCTGGCACAAAAGGAATCAGTTTATTAAGTCAATAAATAGATGCTAACATTGCTTCCTAATTCTCTCAGTATGGCTTAGGGACTACTCTATTATTAATCAAAACCCTTTTCACTCTTACTAGCTACACCTTTCTTCTTATTTCAATTGTCTATTTTTCTATACACTTACACAGCATTTTTTTTTCTAGCCTCCAGAAAAACTGTGTGAGAAAATGCCAATTCAATAAGAAGTACTGGCCTTTGCCCCATTTGAACTTCTATAATGTGTTTCTTACCCAGCAGCAGTCAATTACCAGCCATCTTGCTCGCTTTCAGCTTCTGATGGAACTTGCCTTGTTCTTTCAAACAGATCCAATTTTCCTTCAGGGCAAAAAATCAAAACTTTTAATTACTTTATGATGCCTTACTTAGTATTTTAGAGACTATAAAGCAGGAATGTGACATGTAGTTTGATTACCTCTCTGTAAGGAGAAAAAATAAAAGAAAGAAAAGAAAAAGAATTGTTCTGCAGATCAAGCCTGACCTCGGGAAAGAATCTATTCATTCTCAAGATTACAGTGCTCCAAAGTCCCTTCAGCCCTGACAAGATTGCTTTTGCTCTGTGGGAGCAGAAGAAGCCTCACCAACTAGCTCCATGCAGAGCTCCTTTTTACACCTATTTCTATCAGAAGAAATGTTGCCACCAAGACAGTTGCCTTTGATTCAGCATGATTTAAGATTCAGATATGGGAACTGGAAGAAACACTTTAACCTAGTGGCTGAACTGAACCAAAAGCAGAAAGATCTAAAGATCTTTCAGCCTACAGAGTAACAGAGGGTCTCCACTTAAGCATGTGCTGCTATTTGGGGTGATGTATTTGCCAAAAGGAAAACAGGTGGAAAGAGACCACTGCCCCACACATGAGGCCAAAGTGAAATAAATACCTTGGTAGAGGCAGAAATCAAGGATGGGACGGAATGGAGCAAAGACAACAATATTTGTTTCTAAGGCACAGTGGCTCTAAACAATCCTGTAAAAATTTTGGATACAGGGCACGTGGATTAGAGCGAACCTAGGATTTTAAAATGCTAATACAAGAAAAAAAAGAGTTACAAACGTCTTAGTTTATTACCTTACTATTTAATCACCATTAAGCCCTGTTGCATTCTCTTTGCAATTAAAATAAGCTTGCAATTGAAGTTCTTCAGAGTTGAACTGGAAAAGAAGAGAAAAACAATCAGATTTGAATAAATCATTAGAGCAATCCTGATTAGAGAAGGTTAAAAAAAATAGAAAATATGCCAGTGATTTCTTTCCTAGGAAAGAGCTTTTAAAAATTTTATTTTAGGCATTTCTAAATGGCAACTTTGATATTTAGTGATGGATGATCTTCACAGATAGAAAATGGAACTTTGGTGGGGTTTTGTTGCTGTTGCTATTTTGGACCACTCTCAGCAGTGTTTGTGGCTTACCCCTTACTCTGCACACAGGGATCACTCCTGCAGGAGCTTGGGAACATTATGGGGTGATGGGAATTAAACTTACTGGGCCCAAAATTTAGGGAGAATTTTTTTAAGGTCACTAAAACCTGAGTCTTAATTTTACTAAGAACCCAAGAATTGAGATCTCACATTTGTTCTGAAGTTAAGCTTTTAAACTGTGGGTTCCAACCCTATGAGGTCACATAATGACTGAGGATTATGAAAATTTTAGTAATATAAAGGTTCCTGAACATGAAATGAACAAAAAATCAATTCAAAATGAAAATGCTTCTGATATCCTAATGACTCAGAGTGTTTCTGGCACTGCTCACCTGTTTTGTGAAAAGGGGTTGTAGTGGGAAACATTTTAAAATTCCTGGTCTAGAACATGGTCAAAAGTTGAAGTCATGGGCCCAAGAGGGTGACAGTTCCACAGGCTGAAGTACATACTGCTCATGCAGGAGGCCCGGGTTCAGGCTCCTGCACCACATAATCCCCTGAGCACTTTCAGAAGTGATCTCAGAGCACAGAGCCAGTAGTAGACCCTGAACACAGCCAAGTATAGTGTTAGAGAATAAGGGATGTTCACCACTTAAAGTGGCGGTACCCTATAAAGATACAGCAGTTGGGAAACTGTTAGTTGATTGAGGGCAGGATTCTGAGCCCGGCCTGAGAGTTATAACGAGAGAGCCTGGGCTTGCCCAAGGGGAGAGTTAGAGAGTACAGACAGTCTTTTGAGAATGTTGGAGGTTAGAGTTGGAAAGAATTGGAGACAGTGCTGATAGAGAGTTGGTTGGAGATGGAGAGTTTGCCAGAGAGTTTACTAGCAGAGGGAGAGAGAGAGTAGAGTCCTGCTGGATAGCTTGCTGGGAGAATCCCAGTGGCCCGTTTGAGAAACTGCTGGGAGAGAATGACAGGTTCTTAGGCTAAGGTGGACTTAGAAAACAGTTAACAGAAATATTGCAAGAAGAACTTAGAGAGCTTGTGAACTGGTTCATCCATCGGTCAGTCAGGGGAACAGTTGTTGTCCTAGCAGCAACTGAGGCCTTCACTGAACCCCAGTAATGTTGGTCAACTTCATTGAAAATTGACAATATAGCACTCCCAAAAACATATACAAAGATAACTTATTAATATATTAATTTCCACATTTGCTAAAATTCTTTTCTTCAAAGGATGCTCTTTCAGCAGTGAGGAATGCATAACTAACTTCATGCTGGACAATTTAACATGGTCTTTGAAACTCTAGAAAAGCATCTCTCAGCCAGGAATGATATGCATCTCTACGGATCCCCAGAATATTTTAAGTGGGTTTACTGACGGAAATGATGAAGGGAAGTTAACAGAAGGATGAGGTGGGGGCACAGGAAAGATACAGGTCTGAAGTGGGCCACAATTAGAAAACAGTTGAGAAGAACCAATGTAATAAAATTTATTTATTTTAAGATTTGGAACAACTCTTTTTGGACAAACACATTGCATTTGCGACATATGTTTAGTGCCTTTAGCTAAAGGATTTTATTTTATTTTTTTAAGTATTTTATTATACCACCACGAGATATACAAATAAAAGATATACAATTAAAAAGTTCATGTTTGGGTTTTGGTCACACAGTGTTCCAGCACCCGTCCCTCCATCAGTGCCCATCTCCCACCACCAACATCCCTGGTTCCCTCCCCCTTCCCAGCCCACCTCCATGGCAGGTTCTTTATTTCTTTCCCTTTCTCTCTCTTTCTCTTTTCCTTCCCTTCCAGACTATGGATTACAGAACATACATTAAAAGGTTGTCATGTGTATCCTTTTGCCTCTATTTAATGCTCAGTTCTAGGTTGGCATTAGTACCCTCGACAATTATTAGCACCTTGTTCCATTTTCTGTCTTACCCAACCTCTGACTCCCACACGTTTGTGATAATTTCCACCTTTGACAAGACCTCCTGATATATGTTTCACTTGACCTTGGATATTGGTATCATAATATGTACATATATATTTATGCCATGCAAATAAATGCAGTCATTCTGTATCTGTCTCTCTCCTTCTGGCTAATTTCACTCAACATAATCTTCTCCATGTCCATCCATTTATAGGCAAATTTTATAACTTCATTTTTCCTAACAGCTGCATAGTATTCCTTTGTGTAGATGTACCAAAGCTTCTTTATCCAGTCATCGATTTTCGGGCACTCTGGTTGCTTCCCGATTCTGGCTATTGTGAATAATGCTGCTATGAACATAAAAGTAGGGATGGTGTTTCCGCTGCTTATTTTTGGTTGCCCAGAGTAGATTCCCAGGAGTGGTATGGCTGGGTCAAATGGGAGTTCAATTTCTAGTCTTTGGAGGAAAGTCCATATTGTTTTTCCAGAAAGGCTGTACCAGCCGGCATTCCCACCAACAATGGATGAGTGTCCCCTTTTCCCCACATCCACGCCAGCACTTGTTGTTCTTGCTCTTTTGAATATGTGCCAGTCTCTGTGGTGTAAAGTGGTATCTCATTGTTGTTTTGATTTGCATCTCTCTGATGACCAGTGATGATGAGCATTTTTTCATATGTTTTTTGGCCATTCGAATTTCTTCCTTGCTGAAGTTTCTGTTCATTTCTTCTCCCCATCTTTTGATGGGGTTGTTTGTTTTCTTCTTGTAAAGTTCTACCAGTGCCTGATATATCCTGGATATTAACCCCTTATCAGATGGGTATTGGGTGAATATTCTTTCCCATTCTGTGGACTGCTTTTGTATCTTAGTCACTGTTTCTTTTGAGGTGCAGAAGCTTTTTAGTTTCATGTAGTCCCATATGTTTATCCTTTCTTCTAGTTGCTTTGTTAGTGATATTTCACCTTTGAAGATGCCTTTAACTTCAATGTCTTGGAGGGTTTAGCTAAAGGATTTTAATATGCAGTCTTGAAAAGGTTTCAAGACTGAGACTTCCCAATTTTTCTGCAGATGTGTATCTGTGAGTGAGTGGGGAAGGAATTTGGGGACATTGGCGATGACATTAGGGCACTGAGAGAGTGCCTAATTTTTACTTATTATAATTCAAATGTGTCAAAAATACTGCAGAATTAGTATATAATAATTTGCTTATGGTAATTAATTACATGCTGGAAGAGGTTTTCATACACCTTTGAAGTTTCAAGCTTTCTAACCAGGGTGTTTCTCAAGGTTTTAAGCCTTTCAGTATTTAAAATCCTTCAGCAATTCTCCACAGTCAGAAGGTTCTTAGCTTCAGTGTATGTAGAGTGTTCCCTTTGTACCTTTGCTCTCTACAGTTTTGGTTACCCACAGCCAACCAAAGCTTGAAACCTAAATGGAAAAATTCCAGAATTTTTGCTCTTTCAGCTGTGAGGAATGCATAACTAACTTCATGCTGGACAATTTAACATGGTCTTCAAAACTCTAGAAAAGCATCTCTCAGCCAGGAATGATATGCGTCTCTGAGGATCCCAGAATATTTTAAGTGGGTTTACTGAGGGAAATGATGAAGGGAAGTTAACAGAAGGATGAGGTAGGGGCACAGGAAAGATACAGGTCTGAAGTGGGCCACAATTAGAAAACAGTTGAGAAGAACCAACGTAATAAAATTTATTTATTTTAAGATTTAGATCAACTCTTTTTGGACAAACACATTCTTCCTTGCCTATCTGGTTGCCTTTAATGTCCTTTTTCTTCTCTTATTGCTACAGCAAGTACTTTCAGTACCATATTGAATAGAAGTGGTGAGAGTAGGCAACCTTGTCTTGTCCCCCCATCTTAAGGTGAAGGCTTTCAGTTTTTCCCATTGAGAATGATGTTTGCTGATCTCTATGCTTCTTTAGACCCTTTCACTTCTTGGTTTTTTGTCCTATCTGCTTACAGTTGAATTTAGTGAGCTAATAGACCATGTACTTACTTTTTAGAACCCTGTTGAAATCAATGCAACCTTTTCTTGTGCACTTCTATTAATGTGATCACTATAGTTGAGAGTTCCCATGACACTAAGTGAAGGCGCTACTTCTCTCCTGTGTCTTGCTCTGGATACAGTTTGAAGGGAGGAATCACAATTTCAGCCAGGATCTCTCTGAAGAGTGCATTTGAGGCAACTACTTGTGCAAGTCTGATATTTGTAGAGACGGAACTGCTTTTCCTAGCCTTGTGGGTGTTACCGAGGACTGAACCACCTCTCCTAAAAACTGTGCTTTGGCAGCCTTACTGAGATCAAAATGTAAATTATCTTGGCTGCTCCCCAGTTAGAGGGAACAAATAGAATTGGATTGAATAAGATGCCAAATAAAATATTTTTTCCTTTGTCCTTTTCTCAAGGATTGATATTCTCATGCTTCATGCCTCACTGAGTTCATTCTAGCATCTCTAAATAAAAGCTACTGTCAGGGGCCAGAGACCTAGTAGAGCAGGGGGAACATGCAGCTGACCCAGGTTAGATCCCTGGCACCCAATGTGGTCCCCTGAGCACCACCAGAAGTGATCCCTGAGCACAGAGCCAGGAGTAGGCACCACTGGGTGTGCCCCAAAATCAAATAAAATGAAAATAAAAGCTGCTGCCCAATGACTGGGAACAGAAATATTCATTAAGGCATTGCCAAGCTTTTCAACATTCCTAAAGATATTCAATTCCAGCCTGCAGTCCTCATTTTAAAGGTTCAGCAGTTCTGATGAGAAGGAAAATGGAACCTGAAAGGTCATCGTCACAACCTGCAGCAGGTCAACTTCCTGCTGGTCCAGCACTGCCAAGCCCCTTCATATCCTTTCTGTGTAATGCTCTGCATCTTTAGCGGAAGTCACCAAGAACCGAGATTCCTTGCTGCCTATTTTATTTTATCAAATGTGGGTGCCATTGGTAACACAGGCAGTATGCAGCGGAACTGGACTCTCTCTATTCAGAAAGAGCAGTGATAATGTCAACTTTCAGCAATTCAAGCTTTTCATCAAGTGGCCAGTTCTGAATGCCAGTGTGGTCAGTGTTGATGCTACCCAGGCTGACCAGTGTTGGGGAGCTGCTGGGGTCCCCAACAGTATCAGGACAGAAGTTCTCTTCTACCTCTGAGGCCAGCGGGAACAGATGAAAGCTCACGAGTCTGGCGCAGTTCCAAAAGGCTTTTAATAGTACAAAAGCACTACCACCGCAATTCAACATAATGTAAGACCTTAGCTCTGGTCAGAACTTAAACCATACACAAGGGCCCAAGTCTCCCACCAAATAGGATCCTATGGCCACAAACAAAGATCCACACGAGTCCACTAACCCAGAGTCCCACTAAAGAGTCCTACCAGGAGTCCCACTAACAAGCGAGTCCTACCAGAAAGGAGTCCCACTAAAGAGAGTCCTACCAGAAAGGAGTCCCACTAAAGAGAGTCCTACCAGAAAGGAGTCCCACTAAAGAGAGTCCTACCAGAGAGTCCTACCAGAAAGGAGTCCCACTAAAGAGAGTCCTACCAGAAAGGAGTCCCACTAAAGAGAGTCCTACCAGAAAGGAGTCCCACTAAAGAGAGTCCTACCAGAAAGGAGTCCCACTAAAGAGTCCTACCGAAAGGGTCCCACTAAAGAGAGTCCTACAAACCCACTAAGAGAGTCCTACCAGAAAGGAGTCCCACTAAAGAGAGTCCTACCAGAAAGGAGACCCACTAAA